>DWPT01001393.1:0-18860 GCA_018251895.1 Agathymus mariae mariae
AATTAACTAATTTAATGTTAATTTACATGCAATTAGTTTACATTAGGAATAAATTATTTATAATAGGTTTTATTATATATTTTCGTAATAATAATCATTAATATGTTATTATATTATATATATATATATTATATGTTACTACGGTATTGTTATCTAGTTACCTGTTTATGTTGTCAGTTACTTTTATTGAAACATAAACAAATAACAATAAATTACAATTAAGTACTGAATTCGTTACTTCTACATTTCAATAGGCTCTCCGGTAGCCATATAACATTGAAACAAAAAGAGACAAAATAACTACCTTTCGTTTATATTATCATCTTAAATGTCACGATTTCTCTAATAAAATTCATTGTTTGATAATATTTATAAATATTCGTACAGAAGAAGATTAAAGTAAGCATAACATAACATTTATATAAGACGCGCCACGGTTTACTAGATAAGGCGTCTTCGACAAATATCGTCTTCAAACTTACGATTTTTATACTGAAAACGTGACTTCAGTATTTGTTTTATGTAAATTAGCTTTTGTAGCCAGGCGTGGACACAGTTCTTTATTTTGCTATATAAATTCTTATAGACCATATCACGTGATACACGCGATTTTAGATCTTAAATACATGGGCCAAGCCTGGTTTTGCAAGATCGCTTTCAATTATTGAGATAGTTCTCACTGGAAAGGTATTGCTATAGAATTTTCGTATAGTGTGACAAGTATGCTAAACGTGCGACAATATGCTGTTAAATGAGAAATAGATTATATGTGATATTCTTCTTAAATATTTGTCTCAGTCTCGCATTAGGATTTTCAATATAGCGGGTGGCGCAAATACCCATAACCCGAGAACAAACATTCATCTGTGACATCTGTAACGAAGTCGTCATTAATAGCTAACACAATCTTTTGTGACGAATTTACAATTGCTTCTTATTAAACAAATATTCACGCGTATTAAATATATATTATTTGAAATTCTATATAACTTAGTCTATTAACATTTGTATACTTTAAACATGTAGCTTCATATCGATAAAATAATTATAAACTATTATACAGCTCTGTATAGTTCCTTGAGAGGCATGTAGAATGCTGAACGCTACGCAGGAGTAGACAATACGCAACTACCGAACAAAATACGACTGTGATTGTTCAGCGAAAAATACACAGTGCGGTCTGCAGGCCCTATAAATGTTCGGGCGGCCATTTTAATTTGTACCTGTTTGTATGTGCAAATTTAAATGGGAAGTTAGTAACCAGAAGCGGACATTAATGGGTCGGGAGTTATGTTTTGTGGGACGCTACTGGCTACTGATATGGTTTAATTGTTATGGGTGTTGTTGTACGAGTTTGTTGCCGCAACTATATCAAGCCAGACATTGGCGGCTTTAGTCAAGTAGCCGTATTCTATAGTTAACCAACCTCAAATAGATGTTATGTTTAGAACTACAGATATATGAAAAGGCTTTGTGATTAAGAATGGGAAGAAGTAGAGTTTCTAGAGCTATTCGTTTTTGTGAGGTGCAGTAACCGGTGTAACAACATGAGACCACGAAGCCTACCTGGTGCTATGTTCAATTTACTATTCCTAGGGAAGTCTACAAGTGTTCTTAATTCAGTAGCGTCGTTTTCTCCATGGTGCAAATCAAGTCCACAGATGGCTGGCTAGTCGATCCTACACTGGCGTCTCCTGATCTTTAGATTTACTCTCTCCTGATCAATATACAGCCTTGTTTGTATCTTTTCCTCCGATTTTAATTACAAACAATATCATCTGATGGACGTGTAAGCGTCTCTACATACACGTGTTTTATGATGGACAGCTAATGAACACCATCAATCACAATTTGTCTGAATGACAAGGAGTTCCACTCGTAATTCACTTGCATCATGTTACTATTTAAAATGCTCACGTGAGCAAATTATTTCTCTCTCGTGGACTAACTATGACAGCTCCACTGCGCTGGGAAAAAATGTACTGTATTACTCTCCTCTCGCATCGTGACGTTCAAAGCATTTGTAATTTAAAACAAATGCTTTTATTCAATAATGATATATAAACAGTATTTGGTGACGAGAATAATGTAAACAGGATAAAAGGGAAAATAATAATACAAAAAATCTTCGTGACATTTCATTTATCAATTCTCACTCAAAACGATAACACGACTAGACAAATACGTCACTTAATTTATGTAGCGTTCTGTCATGTATAAAAAGAAATGTATTTGTTTTTATGTAATAATATTCAATGAGATACTCCAAGATTATCAATATTAAATATGGAATGCGGAATGTGATTATTACTACTGATGGAAGGTGTTGAGAAAGTAGTTTAAAAAAATTTCATAAGCCAATGATAAACATGTTTTTCCACATTTCTTATGTTTCATATTCTATAGTCAGATTTTGTATTTCAGTACAGCATGCATTCGGCTAGAGTAACAAAAATTCACCAGATTCTACCATGTTCTTGCCACTTTTTTATATCAACATTAAATAAATGTAGAAATTGTACACTATGTGAGTTTATGCGTCAGTTAAATTCTCTATGTGGCAATTAATGATACGAGAGCTTCATAATACTACGAGAGAGTTGCGACGTTTTTACTATGGCACGCTTCTAATTAATTCATTCTCTAATAATATATACATATAAAAGACGATTAATATGTATAGAATTATAGATAATGGTTGTTATGTAATAATCCAAAATACAGCATCAACAAAACTAATTTTGCAACTAAAAAAACAATACTTAAATCAACTCAAGGGCACACCCACGTGACTCATTAGTGACTAATCAGAGCGAGCCTTGAACGGGGCCTTTTGTACCATACGCATTGGAAAGTAATTGCTGGAGCCCACACTTGACGGGTACACCCATGTGGACGAGGCTTTAAGATGTTAAGCACTTTGAGGGCTCTTTATAATGTTCGGGTTAGCATCGCCCGGTGTCAAAGGTAATATTATCGAAAGACGATACGATAATTAGATTTAGATTCGCTTAGCATTTACAAATTTCGTCTATACAGTAAAAATCTTTAAAGCAATCAAAACTGCAATTATTTGTTTTAAAATAGTGTAACATGTCGTGCGTGCATTATAATAATAAAAAAAAAAAATTGGAAGTATAGTTGGTGTCTGCTCAATTGATATCAGATTAACATTTTAAATCCGTGATATGAGTATAAATTATTTTACGTGGTACCGAAAATTGTAGTCTAATAAACAATATCTTAGTAATACTCGTATTTCACTACAGTTCTAGCTTTAAAAAACATTCAAAGCCTTAATCACATTTAATTAAAGTAACGTTGATGTTTTATCTGAAGAGTTCAATATGAAGTGTTTATTATGAAAGTATTGTAAATGTTCGCTTTATTTTCGACATATAACCACGCTCGGTCCACACATCGAGCGCTCTTGCTCTGACAGGCGTATCCGCACGTGGTTTGTTATTGGATTAAACTGTTCCCACTCCAAAATAATACTCAATCACGGCAAACATGACCCTTGTGTCGACGGAATATGGCTTAAAATAAAGCTTAACAACCACACAAGTAACTTAGCTTCAAAGTCTGATATGCACAATAGGAATAATTAATCTTTCTTCAAGTGAGTGAAGGTCGATCTTTAGTCATTTTTAATTGGTACAACTTGATGTTCGCCATTACTGCAGCGCGATTTGGTTTAGTGCGTGGATGACGACATGTTCAACTTATGAATGTTTACAAATGAATATTTTTTTATTTTTATTGTATTTAAACTTCATGGGTGAAATCGAATTACATTGACTGACTTTAAATTTAATTTAATTCAAAATTATATGTTTTAAGTCGTCCTTTTCATTTTTAATTTAACTAGGATTAAAAGTGCTATTATAATTTTAACGAATTTCTAAAATATTTAAATATTATATTGAATTTTGTAAATATAAATTTGATAACAGAATAAAATGGAAGTTATATGTAGAATAAATCGAATACTACTTGATCCTATCAGGGCCATGTGTATGAATTGTATGTATCACTCACTATAAGGGGTAAAAATACTGAATGCTGAACTCCACGTTTGAATGGTGATTGTATTACATGTGTCATCATTATAAGCAATATCTACGCGTTAATTACTGATTCAAATCACCTTTTTTAATTTGAATAATTCTAATGATGATTTATATTGAAATATAAACCATATTCAAAAAGTATTCTGTGAAAAATTTTGTCTGTAAATTTTTGAAATACTAGATTAAGAAACCTCATTAATTATTTTTTTAGCCAAACAGAGCTCAGCAAATTTACAAATAAAACTATAATATCTATTTTTCATATAAAATTACTTATAGTTTTTGCTAAACTGGGTCAAAGGTTAGATTACATTATATTTACATTTCTCTTTTGTATGTTATAAATTGAAGAATTAACGAAAACACGTAGACAGGTCACCGTGGTCAGTGAACATATTGATGGACATGGCCACACCAAAGAAGACGGCAATGCAAAGTCATCTTGGTAGAAGAACTATTTTTCAGCACCGCGAGACCGCTCTGGGTATACTTCCAAACTTCTTCTTAGTCGGTTTCTTCAATGCTGAAGGTTATGCCCGTTCTGATAAGCCTTGGTGGCGGAGCTGATGAGCTGCTTGTATGTTACCCTGTCTTGTGATTTCCTGAGAACCTCGGAGACTGGGATGTCTATGATCTCCTTTACGGTGTCGGACCAACGGGTAGTTGAACAGCTTCTAGGTCTTTTCCCAGCTACTTTGCCTACTGCAACCATTTTGTCATAGTTCTATGGCTGTGTATGTGCTATGTGATCAACAATGTAGGTGAGTACTCGTTGGTAGCAGATTGTAAAGAGTCTGGTTTTAATTTTAAGCTGGTTGAGAATAGATCAGTTGGTACATTTTGCTGTAGATGGTATGCGCAACATTTTTCTTCAGCACCACATCTCAAAGCATCGATCTTCTTTCTGTCCACCGCGCGAATCGTCCAGGACTCCGATGCGTACAAGAACATGGAGAAAAGGAACTTCATTCTACTAAAATTGTATCAAACTTTTGTAATGATTTAAGATTCAAATCCATCATTAATTCACAAAAACAATCACAGATAGTTACATAATTCTAAATAAGGTATCCATTGACGGTGATCAGGCAATCAGACCAACGGGCTAAATTTACTTTTGAATGCTCCATTTGCGCGATCTACCCAAGGTGCCTATTTAAACTCTAATTCAATAAGTAATGTAAAGTTTACTGCCTACATACCGTGTCAGTGAAACAAGACAATTAGTTCGTGATTGTGAGTCAGTGAGTCATGGTTCAAGCGCATGTCGTATCGGCTCTCACGATATCCTCGTCATAAACATTGTTACCTCATTGAGCAATAGTAAACTTGTTTACTTAGATATATGAGTCGTTGAATAACAAACGCACAAAACGTGGTTTTCGTGGGTCACAAATAAACATTTATAATCGCAGGAACCGAACCCGGGAACTTTTGCTCGAGAGACAGTCCCTGCCGATTGCCTTTAGCTGGTTACAAAATTGTTGCTACTAAAATATTGAGTGTGTATTACTTATGGGGAAAACGGTATCCTTGATCGTGTAGTTCTTTTTTTCAATACAAGACTTTTGACTTTCTCATGTTACTGGTTTTAATCGTCGGATATATGTGATGCTTACAACATCAAATAACCCTTTTGAACCGAATTATAAATATAATTATTTTAAAAATAATACAAGGAACTATCGTTCTATTAGTATACTACTAGTCATGAAGTTAATGGTAATCGTCAAACAAAATTAGCGCAATACTTTGTATGATCAGGAAACGCTAATTATTATGTCATTTTTATTTCGATAAAGCATTAGGTCTACTATTAGATTAAAGGTTAAGGTTCGCACCGAAAATCAAATCTAGACCATTTTTTGATATTTTACAATATGAATGACTGTGTCAATTTAACGCAATAAAGAAAAAACAAAGAGTTATTGAGCATAATGCACTTCTACCTGGATCTAAGAAACATTTAATGTCACAATCACCAGTTTTTCCTACTCAAAAAGAACATCATCAAGTAGCGCGTAATCCAGTTCTATCTGGTTGTATAAATCCAGTTTATTTGCATTATTCCATCAGCGAATCGGTTCAAGACATTTGATTTTATCTATTTCAAACACCTAAACATTTGTATTTGCAATAAGTATTTACATCTAGGTATGTATGTCCGTGTGTATGCTTGTAGAACAATAAGTTCTCACGTACATTGACTGTAGGAGCCTGACCTTGGACAACAGAATCATGAATGATTAAAGCAATTTATTAGGTGATTGATTACATTAAGCTATAAAAATCGTGCGTCGTTCTTAATGAATAATTATTACATTACGTCATCCATTGTAAGGTGGATTTATTTGTAGTTGTAAGATCTTCGTAAGTAAAAATAATAATAAATAACAATAATGTCTTATTAAATAACATTTCAATAAAAACATGTATTTCGACTTCCTCAAATGGATTCCTCCAGTTTTATTTTAGATTCAGGATGATGTAAAGACTGTACGTTCGAAAAAAAATAAAAGTAAAGAAGTTAAGGAGGAAATAAAGATAATGATAAATAGCTATTAAAAGAACTAGAGTACAGAACAATAGACTGGAATGGGGTTAGTTGTAATGTCCATATTTTCAACTGTATGCATACCTGCAAACCGTTTTGTTTGTCATTATGTCATTATGATGGGCGCAGTTGAGTAATAGCCCACTTTGCTGTGGTTCTGCAAAGTTTAGCTGGCTTGAGAAAATGCTAGCAGGACAGACGTACAGACTAGTAGAAACATTAGTGACAGTGATGGTCAGCGCTAGAGCGCATATGACACTACTTTCCGGTATCCATCATACAGTACATCTTGGACACTGCTTCACTACCGCTAAATCGTTTATTAATTTAGCGAGTATAATTTAATACTTAGTACTCGAATAAAGGACATAATCTATATGTCATGTGTATAAATTACCGATGCCGTTAAAAGTATACATTACGCAACTTCAAGAATTTCTTAACTATGAGATTTCAGTGTAGATCTGAATGTATTGTAAACCTTTAAGCCCGACTCATATAGTTCAAGCGTAGCTAAGCTAACGGATGGGGATGCGTTGGCGTGCGATTCCGCGGCGGTGCGACTCGGCGATCTTATCGTGCGCTTAGTGATTATGAATCAATGTGGGCGCTATTCGGTGAACGAGAATGAAACGATAGTATCTAGTAAGTTGAATGTCAGCATATTCAGCTGTTAATGGATGGATAAACCTCAAAATTGTTTTTCAACCGCCCGTTTATAGGTTAAGGAATGTAAAGCAAGTTATAACCAAGAAGTCTTGAGCTTAACTATGTAGCTTTATAATACAAACATCGAGTCCCCTGCCTTTTATATAATAATAATATAATTAAGAAATAACCAGAACCAATGATAGGAAATGCAGCAATGTAACGAAGATATACCAAAATATCGATACCCGGCCAAAGTCGTCCAGGACTAAAGTGATCATTTGGTACTTTAATACCTTAACTGTTTCCTATTTTAACATCAGATAAGACAATAATTTAAAACAACCATGTTGAAGACCCTGCAATAACAGCGGACTGAAGTCGTTTTACTATCGACGAAATATCGCCGCATCCTATGAACGTTTCTCTAAATAAACTCCTAGTTAGTACAAAACAACATTTGTCTGATTACCAACGGCGCAGTCGGATGGTAATGAGATCGTGATTCTAATTTATGTGGATTCTGCCAGCGCTGACTGTGAGACGACATTTGTTCAACGACTGACAAATGTCAGGGTGCGCTTCGCAGGCTTAATGACGAGGGCGTCGCATTGTTAACTGTACTTCTACACCTACTGGAGTTATTTAAGTACTGTTCTAATGTTACGTTCACAATTATAGTATATGGAAAAGACTTAGAATCGATATATGAGTTAATTTAACGAGCCTACTTTTAACGGCAACTTCAAAGAAGTATTTTCACGTAAATTGTACCAGGTCGACATTTTGTGAGAGGTGCTGGGTGGGGTGGAATAATTTAGTGATGTTGTGGGTGAATCAAATAGGGTCGTGGCTTATGCGTCAACCAGTATATAGGTTAAGATCAAAACTATAAGAATCAAATGCGTAAACGGATTAAAATCAACCGTGGAATGTTTTTACCGTGTTTCGATTGTAATGCCGAAGAGTCAGTAAAAAAGCGGGATTCCCCGCATCCTTCTTAGCCGACGCAGCGTCAAGGACGCTTTCGTGTTATAGATGTTCACGAGCGTTGTGATCACTGATTATCAGATGATATGTTTGTTAGTTTATAAAATAAATATAATTTAAGTATAGGCACTTTTCGAATTCGGGGTGTAAAGTTGCTTTTGAGCCCATGCCGATCCATCCCTCTCGTGCATTGTCGAACTACGGTTGAGGCTATGGTGAACGGTCCCTGCTGTTGAAGGCCGTCGGGTTCTGTATTCCCGCCTGGCTAGCTACCACCCTCCTTCTAAAACCGACCGTGTAGTTTCAAATGTGGGCGGTCGCGTTGTGGCTCGTTTGTCGAATAGTACCTTAATAAAATACTCTAACACTGACGGATACTGACTGACCGAGACTTCAGTATTAAGGATTTTCCTCTAAATACGTATGTCTTGATCACTTAATTTTGTTAATGTTACATTATTTTCTACGTTATATTTATTCTATGATGACCTTGTAGCAGTATTGGTAGTAAACCTGCATGCCGAGAGAGTGTTCCTGGGGTCGATTCCCGGCAGAAGCAAATATTTATGTGACAAATAAATATTTTACTGGTTTTGTGATGTCATATTTGTGTACGTCCGTTTCACCTGCAAGAGACTGAATCCTAGTGTGATGTTGTGAATGTGTGAACGTTTTTATGTACATCTACAATGAAACGTACCACGATCTCCTTATCCGCCTACATACCATAACAGATGGGTAGGTATCACAAACTGATTCACCCCATTACTTACAGTTCACGATGGATTGACTCATCAGATCAATCGGTCTTGGCTTGTTCCCAGCCCACTCGCTACTTTAACAGAAACAAATATTACCTTTAAATACACTTATTGTAGTATCAACAATCAATTAGGGACATATTTGAGGTCAATTTCTATATAGATAATAATAATGAAAACATACAAGTGAACACTACAACATAACTATTTATTTAAAAAAAAATGTTGTCAATTTGGAGTCTTGACGTAAACTCGTAAACAAGTTGGGGTATTGGAATGATGGCTATTTAAAAAGTAAACGTGATATATCCAAAATTTTAACATCATACTGCCTTTTACATTTACTATGACAGGGTAAGAATATTACATATAAAGTTTACTTACTGTACTTAATTCAATTGGATGTACTTAATGATACAATATGTATAGCTTGCATGCGTCGGTGTTCTCGACTACATATTAAGACGTGAGAGTCTTCAAGCGGAGAGTGAATAGGCAATTATAAGTTAATGCGTCCAACATCTTAGACTTCATCACCACTTACCATCAGGTGGGATTGTTGTCAAGCATTAACTTATCTTGTGTCAAAATAAATAATGAAACATTAACGTAATATTGCTCATTATTTCTAAGATATCCCATATTATCTCGATAAGTTGCCGTTGCAGTCTTCTAGTAAATCAATACGCATGTTTGCATTGAAAATTATAAATACTGACATATTTTAAATAAATTATTGATGTAACTTTACTAAGTAAAAAATCTAATTTTGATTTCGGAGCTAACGTGTCCCACTGTCAAAGTGTGTGTCCCGGTGTCCCCAACGTACACAAGCGGCCTCGTGTTCGCAACACGGAACCGTAGTTGCTACTAAAATTTGTCGTCGGTGTCGTGATGTCGTGAAACAAGTCAGTGGAACGGACCAGAGTATTCTATTTTTAAATAATTAAGGGCCAGTATTCTGAGGGTAAAATAAAAATAAATGGTTACATAATGTATGTACGTATGGCATATATTCATGGCTTTACCGAGTGCTGTGTTCTGGCTGGCAACGGGCCGCTGATGCATGGATGCATCCGCCCATGGATGGCGGTTACTCCTATCAATAAAAAATACATACTAACTTATATAAAACATTCTACCCGCTTATTATGACTATAACTAGAGGATGTTTTAGCTGCAATATTCAAAATGCCATATTACTGACTGTATTTATTACTGTCTTATAAATAATAACTTCATTAGCGTCACATATTACGATTACCTTCAGATATTTTCCTAGAAACCCATTCCGTTCACAAATAAATCATAAATAACGTTCAAGTCGCATTCATGCAACTTACATCTTAATTTGAAGGCACCGTTACTCCATACAAAGTGTGAAAACGTGGTGCACCCCCGATAATGACTTGGAACATTGTCGTATTTATTCCGCTATCTTATTTTTACATCGCATATTTAAAAAACCGAACCCTATCGTCAAGTAATAAGTATTAAAATTCAATAACTTTCTACTTTTGAAGCACCACCTTAAAGTGGTCTTCCTATTTGAGCTACCAAGGAGTAATTGCGTTAACGGCGATTTTATTACGTTAGACGTAGAGTTGAAGATCGAATGGGGTTCGTGTCGAGAATTTTGTGTTTCCCCAGATCACATCAACGTCAGAAAGAAATATTGTGACCACGCCATGAAGACGCTGCCTCTAGCAATTATTTGCATAATAAAACTCGGATAATATTTTACCTACGTTTGCTTAAACCATAGAGTTATACGCAGTGTAGTGTGTTGTGAGGTTTTCTTAATTCAAAATGAGATGTATATGATACGTGTGTGAACAGAAATCCCGGTTATTACATCGCTCGCTCGTTACATCATAGAATTCATTTAGTTTTTACCACAAATGGCTATTAAAAAGAAATATGAATTGATAGTTCACTAGACGTTGCCAGTGGTTCACCTATCACCTACATTAGTGTATATTAATTTACGCCATTGTTCCTAATAAAACACTAAACTTCGTGTTCTTTACATCAACAGAGAATGGCGTACTCAATTTAATGCCGTACCAATTAAAGCAACGGCAGGTAACAGTATCAATCAATCAACCAACACAGGTATTCGATTATTAATAACTTAAATGCATTAGTATAAACCGTCAGTAGAAAAACTGGTAAATTCCTTATCCAATTACGATCGAGTCGGCAATATGTGGCGATATTGTTAATCTTGCAATACAATTATTAATTATGGTATTTTACCAAAGTTCATATTTATTCTCAGTTAACTCACAAATGAACACAATAATATTTGCGTAATAATATATTACAATTTCAAACTGAGTATAATAATCTAAGTATTCAATGAGAATTGTAATAAAATGTCTGCAAAACGCGCATGCTCGACGGACTCGGATAGATCTCTATCCCGAAGCGCGGAAGACGAAAGAACACAGGGATACACTCAGTGCAGAAGAACGAAACCGGTCAATCTGAGGCTAAAAATAACATACACGGATGACTGACATGACTACTAATGTTTATTTAAAACCATATTCGATTTTTATAATGTAATTTATTATTATCCAAAATAACATGTTTGTTTTGCATGTTAATTAGCCATTTTGAGATATGGAACAAAACGACGGTGTTTCTTCTATAATTATTTAAAGCGTGAAACGTATCGTCTCGAGTTCGAGTATATATACAAAAGGGAATAAATATCCGTCGTGATAAATAACATTATATATTTGACTAATATTATTCCACAACTTAGTTCGTCTTACTTTCTTGTAATTATGCTAGATAACCAATATCTACCAACACCTTTTTAATTTTTATTTGAAGGGGTGAGAGCGGCCATTCCCAGTTATGTTGGATTCTTTACACACAACACCTCGACAGCTATTCACATGATACTCCGAAAGTTCATATTCTTTTCAGTGAGACAAGATATTGTTGACAAACTTGTTCTGTAATTAATTTAAGGATTTTTTGATTCACGTAACACTACGTTGCACCATTATCCACACTAGCATATCGTTTTAAAGTTGCGTGGGCGTCGATACGCGAGCCCGCCGATAGCATTGTCATGAGAACGCGCTGCATCCGGTGATGGTGCCGCCACGTTTTGAAAAATATTTTATAGGATGCTTACTATTTTACTTTTAAGAGCTTTAAGCTACTTTACACTTTAACTTGACTACAGAGCAACTGCGTGTGCATGCGGAGTGGATTTAAATTATTATTTTTTAACACTCAAATCATTATCGAAACTCATCACTTTCTTGGTTTAAGTCTTCTATAGGGAAATGGGTCTTTAAGATCATGGTCCGCTAAGGTGGCGGAGTGAAGATTAACAGACTTGAAAGACCTTTGAAAACATTATCCAGGACTTTCATATATTATTAAGATATCCTCAAGAAGCCCAGTTATGATATGAGCCATTTGATATGAAACAATCGCGGAACCTCTCAATTCCTAAAATGACTATCAATTACACAAGGTTAAGTCTATGTATCCATCCATTCTTTAGGCGGTGTTAGGAGATCGATACCTTTTCCTTTCCTTGTTTTTTAGTCCAATCGGTCCTGGGTGAGTTGCCTGGCTTTTTGTTCAACTCACTTTTAATAACATAAGTTTATCGGCGAATGTTGTGCAAATTGTTAAAAATGACTATACATTACTCCAATTCACCAAAATTACGTTCAGAATACACGTACATACGTACACGTACATACGTACGTAATACATCAACAAAAATACAAAATAATTGTCACGGATTCCCACCGATCGATTTAAAGAGACATAATGACAATAGAATTACAACGATTGGTCTAAATTTGATGTATTAAAAACACATCATCACCTTTTTGATGGTGAGAAATGAAAAAATAAAATCCACCGGAAGGTCAGTAACGGATCACTCCACTTCCTATTGCGGCACCTGGTGTTAAATTACGTCGAAAAGATGTTCGGTCGTCATGGAAAATGCCTTGGGGTATTAGATTAGCAGTGGAGAGTAATGGGCGTCAAATTTAACTTATTTCGAGTGGTCACGAGCGTGATACATCTACTGAGGTACTTATACTATTAAATAGGAGTGAAATTCGTCTAACTGTGTTTCAAAGATAGAGACATTTGGATGGATACAACCCTTGCACGAAGGTGTGTCACTGTTTATAAGTTTATATATTATTATATACTATTAAGCTTTGAATGTAATATGTAGTTTTAAACTGAAATTGTTAAAATTAAAGTGAATTATTATCGTTTTAATCACAATGACCTGCATTTAAATATTGAGGCAATAACAAAATTACAGTGTTTGTTCACATGTTTGTGACTCTTCACAACTGAGAATGGCTAAACCATCATCAAACTTACCATGCTATCTAAAATAGTATTATAATAGTTAATTCCTATTTTTTCATTTTTATCCTTTTTTCTTTGTATTGATCAAACATTAATGTATCATAACAAATATTAGCGTTTGAAAGTGATTGGAGCACCGGTGGTCGCAGTCACGGTTTCGTAACAAATTTGAACGTTTGTCCAGCGCCTGAGAATAACATAAAAGGTATCGTTCAGCACAAAATCCATCGATCCACGAACTGACTCGCCGTCTGTGGAAAAGTGGGCAAAGTGCAAAATAAATTATCGCGAAAGAAGCGTGAAACTGTTACCGGATAAAAACATTCATGAGTTATAACGTTTTACCGCAGGAATGTACCACGATCCGGCGATGTCGCGAGGGAAGGTAAAGAGAAAGAGGCTGTCTCAAATTGGTCGATACTGTGCGGTGTTGACGGGCGGTTTGCGCGGATGAAAAGCGGTTGACAAGCGGCTGACAGGCGGCCAACAGGCGGTCGACGGCCGTTTACAATATTGACGTGTAGATCGATACCTGCGAGTAAATTGATTGGTTGAAGATAATTAATACGTTTCAACTTTGATTCTTAAGTAAATCATTGTAACAGAATATATATAATAATTGCTAATTATTATATTGGCTTCTGTATGTAGTTAGAATATATGATTTCAATTTCAAATTATTCGATGGGTTTGTAGGTGGTGGAGTTTAAATTTTATAAATACAAAATTCTAGCAGGCAACTTTGACAACTGCGTTGGTAATAAGCGAAATTTTTCGGAAGTAAAGGTTTCTGTCAATCTTAAAATCCAAGCCAATTTTTCGTGCTCAAAATGTAACTTCTTATTCAAAGGACAATACCGGTGCAGTAAGGCTGTTTTCTTCAATATTGCTGGTCGGACTTTCCCTGCACCACTGATCTAGCTGTAACCGTTTAGGTCCGATGGTAAAAAAGGTGTATGTTCATGCTTAACATGAATCTAAGAAGGACTAGATTCTTAAAATATTACCTTAGACGTAACGCCATTGAATTTTTATATGAATGAAAAAAAATATTAGATGGATTAAAAACGCCCGTTTGCTACAGTAAATTCGCTTGTTGCAGCACGAGTCGAATTCGAAATGTAACATTGACGGAGCGGAGCTCGAATATGGAATTTGAATTACGATGTGAACGCGCCGCTGCCGGCCGTCGGAAGTACGGGCTCATCCATAACGTTCAATTCGGGTGTGGAACTATATATTAAATAAAATACATATTAATACAATGATATTATTATAAAAGCGTATTATTAAAAAACAAATACATATTAATACAATGATTAATATCTATGTGATAGTACTCGAGTACTCCTAGGCCACGGTGGCCGGGAGCGTCCACTGCGTCGGCGTCGTCGTGGTGCGATTGTCTCTTAGACAAATACCAGAATACTACTAGTAGTTGCAAGTGGCAAGATATGGTGAGGTTATTAACTCCCAAAAGCTTCACATAATCTGTATTATGAATCTGGAGTGTTATGCCAAAGAGAACAAATCCTTTTATCTGTGTCGTATATGATACACCTCGTATTATACAAGCAAAATTCTAATATTTAGAATACGAATACTCACTTTCTTGATGAAGGTACAGAGATATAATTTTAAACTTATGTCACCAAGGATATGATATATTTTCGATGTAACGGGTATTCATGATTGTTGAGTTTTTTACCGATATTTTATTGTTATTATGGTCATTCTAAGGCCATGAAAAAATAAAATATAAAAAAGAGACATTTGACACTAATACAGTAGCCTATTTTTGAAAGGCCTATTTTGACACTGCACTTTCTGTTATTTGTATAAAAAATCAACACTCGAGAAAAACAATGATAATTCTCATATATTATTTTATTCTCATATTCAGGAACGATATATCGGTAACCAAAGTCATTTCCAATTAGATTACTTCAACGTAATTATTATTAATTAACTTGTTATGTCGAGTACATGTTCATCTGAAACAGTAATTCACTGTACAAAGACTGATTGTGCTTCACAATCAGTCAGTGACTGGTCCATAGTTGTCTTATTGGGCATAAATCTTTTGTGTTAGTAGCCTGAAAACGAGCAGATGGGCCCCTTGGTGGGTTGTGGCCAACGCGACACATGAACAGCCGTAACTTTTTAGAACTTTAATTAACCCAATAGTTCGTTTAATTGTAGCGGTTTAATAAATGATTCAAGTTTCTTGTAAATGAAATACGTTTGAAATGTATTACATTATGCAGCTTCATTACCCACTGGAATTTTGAAACTTTTTTGGCTATCCGATAGACTTCCATTATGTTGAGTACCGATATTAATCTACAACTGCACCTGCATCTTCTTCCATTTCAATTGCTACTGAATACTATAAAATTGCTACTTTTGGTTTCCAGATAAACATAAAAAGTGGATTTTCCACTTTTTTACTAATCGACCTGTGATCCCTTTCCTGTCTTGGCCGTCACTGGGCCGAAGTTCTCATTTATCATCATATATCTCAATTTCTCGGGTGTCTGTTGTTGTAATACAAAAAAGTAATCAATATATCATCATTAATAATTCGTCCTCTGTGAACAACCCCTTATCCCGTCGTGATATCGCTAGCCCCAAGTTCACGACCGCACCTTATTAACTGAATATCATTATAGTTATTATTGAAAAAGACAGAACGACCATTGACACTCGCCAG
Source organism: Agathymus mariae mariae (assembly GCA_018251895.1). Lineage (NCBI taxonomy): Eukaryota > Metazoa > Arthropoda > Insecta > Lepidoptera > Hesperiidae > Agathymus > Agathymus mariae. The sequence continues at coordinate 16,111 of DWPT01001393.1, forward strand.
TGAATTATTATCTGTGGAATAATAGCTTACTATGACGAAGGAATTTTAAATATTTCGACACGTTCCTGAGATTCTACTTAAGTACCGCCAGTGAGTTACTAAATCATAATGTATAAAGAAATTTCAAATTATTGCGGCGTTTTTTGATATTAGAGATAAATAATAGGCGATTTGTAGACATGTCGGTTACAAAAATTGTACAAGTATTTTTCTAAGTTTTAAACATTGTCGGAAAAGCTGAGTTTACCAGCGTAGCCTACTGACTATTGCGACCCCAGACCAGTCGCCGATGCATCGAAGACAACTAACGAAAGATCTTCTTACGACTCTTTTTGAAGAACTGTGTGTAATAGCGCTTGGAGAACATCGAATCAAGCTCGTTTCGTCCAGTGACTGTTAATATAAAATAAAATAATTTAAACTTTCTGACAATTTTAAATTGGTTCCAAAATTAGACCCAACTCCTATTAAATAAATGAACTGATGTTGAAATTTACTCGCAAAACGATAAAGTAATCGTAATAAAAATAGGCTCTTAATAAAAGTGCTAATGAACGAAGGTAAGCCGATACCATCTGCGGTTATAAGACATCGATTTAATATAGTTTATGTTAACGAAACTAGAGATACACCAACTAACTGATAGTCTATCGTAGAAATTATTTAAACCATTTACTAAAATGTTGATACCGCTAAACGGTCGCAATATTCGCCATTAATTTTCTGTCACACACTGCTTGGATCGCTAACGAGTAATCATTTCGATAAGATTCACTTTGAGCATTATTATTTTTTTGACTAATTGTTTTTAAAGCGTATTATTAAAATTCTACCGTCATTCTTTAATAGAATTGTTTATGTAAGATGTCAACAAACGAGCCATCTGCTGGTCTGTGGCCACCGTCGTCCTTGGGCTTCAGTAACACCGAAGAGCGTCATCAAAGATTTGCCAACCGAACAGGAAGCGGGGTACCCGTAGTAGCTAACCCATCAGATAAAATACCCTTCCACCTTGCAAGCAGTGATTAAATTGAGTCGCACAGAGCCCAGCGACTTTTGACAGAATGAACAGTTGTTCAGCAGATGCACACGAACAGGGTAGATTTACTTTGACTCAAGGTTGAAACCAGCCCCTTACACCCCTAATTTTATGTATTACCTACTCAGTGAATCTTTAAAATACGAGTACCTTTAAAAAAGTAGTTTTAGATATCTTACTTATTCAGTATTATCAATTTTAAGAAATATAGATAAAAATAATAATAATAAAGTTAAGATAACGTCAGCTTTGATGTAGTTAATTATCTCTTCGCCATGAGTTGTTCATACATCAAATTTAATATTGACTAAAAATAAAATTCGTTTTTATGCAGTTTTCAAGTTCATATATCTGTTTAATTATATTTTTAGTTGAAGTAAACATGTATTTAACGAAATAAATAATTTTGCTCGATAAGCTAATTGTTCGCTAAGACAGTGTGTATCGCTTAAAACATCAGGTGATGGTAATGGTTATATTTGAGAAATAAACTCAGGAATCGTTTTTGATAAGGTTTCCTACAATAACAGCAATTAAACATGTCCCGTGTTGAGCGACCTTATCATCGAGCAGTAGGTGCGAGTATTGTTTAGCACTTCGCATTTTCCAAGTGGATATTGCAGTCGTTGGTATATTTTTGTACGCAGAATACAATATTTTATGAATCCATAAAGGGATCTCATTAAACTGGTAATGAGCGTTATGCTTTTACACTTCGATCGAGTGACCACTTTTATTGACCGTTTAGTGCGTGCGTTAATTTTAATAGCGACTCCTTTTGAGTTCTTAAGGAAAAGTTATGTTTTTCTTGTCTTTTTAAAGTATATAATTATGTTGCAATATACTGTAGGATAGTGAAGCTCATCTGTAATTATAATTTAATTGTAACGTAATTATAAAATAAACTTGAAAACCCGCCGGTCACACGAAACTACCGCTGCTCTAGATATTATAAATTTTAATTAAAATGATTTGTGCAAAGGTGTCTGCTAATCCAGACTGAATTACCAAATATTTAAATGTTCTTAAATACCATGATAATTAAATTAAAACAATGATAACTGCATGTATGGTATCAGTGTATATGGATTGTTTGAACGCCGCGGCAACTTCACCCCATCGGCTAGTACAGTTACGCGAGCAACCAATAAGCTATCGGCGACAAGCAGACACTTAAGCTGCATATAATAAAGATAATATTTCATAATTTCATAGGGTCGCCCTGAAAACCAGCGGTCATTATTTACTGCGGCCAGTGCTGAGTGTGGCCGTTCTCCATGAAGTTGTTCCTACTACCGTATATTTAATTATAAGTTTAGTGTAGCCTATTTGTACTACAGTGGTTACTTGATCAAATAAATTATATTACATTCTATTCTAATTAAATACGTAACTAAGCATAGATACCTAAGTTTTGTTATGTTCTTGAGTAACAGTGATTTTTTTTGTTAATTTTCTATCTGTTGCTTACACTGAAATTACGAAGAAAAGATTGAAAATCACTTAGAAGATTAGACATCACGAAGATTATACATGACTTCGTACACTTATACAGGGTGTTAGGGATCGGATTTTCGACATTTTACCCACGTATTGTACTTTAAATTTTATCGACAAAAAACCATACAAAGGGGGGGGGGGGGGGGGCGCACCCTAGACCCCCCGGAATGGGGCCCCTTTTTTAATTTTTTTTTTCGCATTCTTAAGGGTT
>DWPT01001394.1:0-18854 GCA_018251895.1 Agathymus mariae mariae
ACATATTTTTTCTAATATAAATATAGGTGCACTACCAGGCGATTTACATAAATAAATAGCAAACATTCAATAGTTATGTACTTGACTAGTGTATTATACTCCTTACGACATGGCCGTCTTCATGACAAACATCTGTACATTTAATGGATGTGGCATTATTTTTCCAAGTTTAGTGGATTTAATTTGGCACATCGAAGATGTTCACATAGGTAAATAATCATTTTATATGGTTTTTTAGCATCTAAACGCGTATATGTCGTTTGCGAAATATGTGCTGACCCTTCCTTCTTATCAATGTTTGAAAGTTGCCTACATTGATGTGTATTTTTGTGAATAACTAAAATGAAATTATTGCGGGAAAAAATTGTGATTATTTGAGTTAGTAGGTTGTTACTGATTGTTTATTGTGCATTTCAAGTATGAAGAGACTATTCGTTTGTCATTGTTGTCGTATGACACAGTTCGATATTTTATAGATTACTGCGTACGGTACTAAATTTGTATGTAAACACTGAAATTGAACAGCTGATTCCCATCCTTCTGGTAAGACGACTGTAATTGTACACTGGTTATAGATTATGATCCTGCTGTAATAGAACAGAAGGAGGCTTCTCAGCCGACATCGGTGCCTCTAAGCTACATTAAGAGGTTTCTATCGGAGGCTGCGCGCCGACAGCTGCAAAGCGCGCCGCCGGTTGCCGATGTCCGCCGGCGTCTTCTTTCAGCACCCAAAACGCCATCAGTACGCAGCAGTACACCCACTGGTAAGTTCATAGATATAATTGCGATAACACAATCCAGAAAATGAATGATTACTCATTATATACATGTTGTAATTGATTTGTTTAACACACTCTTCATTTTATATTTCAGGCAGCGAGAATGACGAAGATGAACATGAACTCATGAGTCCGTCTGAAGATAGCAATGACTCTTGGACTACTGTTGAGGAATATAGCTCAGATTTTATACTCCGATATGGGGTAAAGTAAGTAATATATTAAATATATAAGTTGACACCAAAAGTCAATGTACAAGAGTAATTCAGCATTTAAACTTGGTTAGATATGAATATTGTTTGTGGGAGTTATAGGCTACAGATAAAAAGGTAGTCAATGAATTGAATATGTGAATTAAATGCCCTTTCCTCCACACTTTCAGGATGAATGCTACTGCTACCTCCGGTGCTCTGGGCCCAGCAGCACAAGAGAAACCCTTTGCTTGTCCAGTTCCTGGCTGCAAGAAGCGCTATAAAAATGTCAATGGCATTAAGTATCACTCCAAGAATGGTCACAAGAAAGATGGCAAGTAAGTACATAGTGCAAATTTTGACTCTAGTTAACATGCATTGCAATGAGTAATTTTAAACTTAGGACCATATGTTATATGGATATAGAATGAAGACAGAAGAGATTTAAAAAAATGGGGCTTCTATATTGGTGACAAACCTTTGTACATCAAACAAAAAAAAATATTTAAAGCATAGACTGGACCCTGTTATAGACTAACCGATTTCTGTTTTACTTGTGAGCTAAGGCATCCTCATAATGTTGTTGCCCAATTGAAGAATTGACAATATCATGAATTTGACTATCATTTAATGAAATGCTCCTGTTTCGACATTGTTAATTCTCCAAATGGACCATGACAAATACTCTTTTTTGATTTGTCGTTATTTTTTCCTAATAGAATGTTTCCTGTGTTACCATCGCCATATCAATACAGGCAGAAGGTATCTGGACCAAAAAAACGCTTGTCCGCCCAAGAATATTTCTGGAGGAAATGGGTATTTAATTTCGGGCTTGAAACATTAATAACATTTCTAGTTTGTAACGTATTTTGGGTATAAATAGTTTTGACATGTCATGCAGGAAAATTATAATATCCTAGAAAATGAGAATATTCTCTGTTTATTATCTGTATTTTATGTTTTCTATAGATCTTGTATGTTTAGAATCATTAGATATTTCGTGTATTACTTGTCATATATGAGAAATAGGCACCATTTTAGTCAACTATGTATCGTATTTTATATACTTTCTATCACAATAACTTGTTGTTATATATTGTTATATTGTGTAATTAAACCGTATTAAACGGCCTACTAGAGTGCGGTTGTTTATTGTTGCGTTTAAATAGGAAACGTACGTACGTACGTACTTATATATATTTTAATTGTAAATAATATGCGGTGAAGTTTATTGTTATATCATTCATTTCCAGGATAAAAAAGGCGTACAAGTGCCAATGCGGCAAAAGCTATAAAACAGCGCAAGGTCTGAAGAGTCATTCTATATCGCAGCACATGTCGTCACCCGCGACACCCACGACCCCCTCTCCTGACTCGGGGAGAGGCGCCGCCCCCAAGACGCCCGGGCTCGTGGTCACATCTTCCCCGGCGAGTCACGGTAGGTCGGTCAGTATTATCGACGGCATCGACGCCAACAAGCTCGTTCGAATCTACGACAGCATCAAAACGAAGGATCTACCCTCGTTCACCATTCCGAAGCAAAATCTCACAAATTTGAATATAATATCTGCGAATCAGAGTTCGGTACGTCACTCGGTGCTCCTCACGCCCACGTCGAGTCCGAAAGGCGAGCGCGCACCGAAGCTCACAGTGAGTACCCACTCCGCGTCGTACGCTCACGAACATCTCACCAACTAAACGCTAAACTTAGGCTACGGAAACGATTACTCGTTAGAGCTAAGTCGAGAGCTGATATGCAGTTCCTAAAAAAAAAAATAAAAAAAGGTCATTTTTGTGTATGTCACTGTTATTTATTATAGTAGTTGTATTTCATTATATGAAGGTGATATATGCGTGGGGACAAGTTGAAAGCGGTGGTTAATAGAACGTTTTGTTTTGTGTTCCTCGCCTGATGTACGTCTCCTGTTAAATATATGGGCCACAGTCGATGGACTGTATCGATTCGGTTGTATCGATATCATCGATACAACGTCCGATTTAGAGTACGGAATTTGTTTATTTTGCCTTTCACTTGGATTGTTGTACTGTTGTACCTACCTTGTGATTGTTATGTACATTTTGGAGTTTCGATAAAAACAATCCTTTTAGGACCGCTCGCCCGATCGAATCTGCACCTTCCTTTAAGGGGTCTTAAGACATTATTTATTTAATATCTCGAAGAGAGATGAATATTAGTTTTTATTATTTTTAATATTAAGTTGTTATCGTTATGGTTTGCTGTGATTTTATTAATATGTTTGTTTATGTTACCAAAGGGACATTAAATATTATTTTTGTTATGGCCGATTTAAGCAGACTCACCGTGAAATTTGCGAGAAGTTATTTATAAATTACTTTAATTAGTAAAAATTTTGCGACGCGATTCGCGTGTCCGTTTCGCTGATTATTGACAATGTCAGTGTCAATAGACGTTTGTCGCGTGTTATTTTCTGTCGGTTCCTGGGACCTATTCATTTGCTTTTTAACTTTGTGTTAAGATGCATCAAGACAAGTTGATTTTCACAACTGTTATAAAGGACTCTCATTTAATACGGCAGGGTAATAGTGATATGGCATGGAGTGGCATGGTTCGTCTATAATTGTAATATATTATGTGCCATCTATGTCCATGTATGTATGATATATGTACGTACTTAACATTAGGTTTAAAACACGCGGTTTGCTTTCGTATAAATTGTTTGTGTTTAGAACACTGAAACGTTAGAGTTTTGTAATTAAGAAATGAAAAACAACAAAAAATAGCATTTGCTGTTAGTATCATTTAGGATATAATATATACTCGTAAATGTGATAATATATTGTAGAAAAAAAAATTTTAAAAAATGCTTGTAAGCGGATACTTATATAAAATATGTAGTGAGTAAGGCTGGTACTTATTTAATTTCGAAAAACCTTATATTTCACGCAGTAGGTATGGGAGGTTGACGGCGTCTTCAGATATCAAATGTTCTTAGTTGCATAAATACATACACTGGATTCTGTAATATTCTATCGGTAAATAATTTTATTATGTGACCGCTTGATACAGCACCATCGTGCTACATCTCCAAGAAATCATTTCCTTATCTTGTTATTTTATTTTGTTACAATTCCGTGCCTAATATTACTACTCAGTTCTATCGGTACGACAATATGGTCAATGTACTAATTATGACGTATCCATCATTTTATGTTACAGAGATCAGTCAATTTTTAAATTTGCACGTATTGAACTTTCCTTAGCAAAAATACCTATTAAATTAATTTTAATTCCAAATTGCTTAACAATTAATTGGTTAATAACGCGTTTGTTTATGTACTGTATATTCCATGTGGTTAGATTAAGCCGTTCGCTCTCCGCGGTCCACGAGATACGATCTAATGTATGTTTATCTTTGTAAATATAAGTAAAAAAACAAAACAATATCTTCTTAAAATCGTTAAAGATACAAAAAAGATTTTAAACATTATCGTTATAGGCTACGTGTAAAAATTATTTATCTTAAATGCCCATAAAATTGTTATTTAATAAAAAATTGCATTGGTATTGGTTAACGGTACCTTGGAAAATTTTGATTTTATAGGGTCGACTGATAGAGAATGCGAGTATGCATTAAAAAAAAAAAATTATAAAAGTGCCCTCTTTATGTGCAATACGAGAAAATGGGATTTGAATCCCCACATTGCGTGTTAGGACGGTAGAGAATGAGGTGCTAAAGAAAACAAGGGAATTGTCGGCAGACTCAATGTGTGGCGTGTGGCGTGTCTTAAAGTTGTTAGTTTGTATACGGTGCTTCACGGGTATGCGTGTGTGTGATATTTGGATTAAATCTACGCCATTGTTTGAATGCCAAAGAATTACATCTCAAAAACTTTAAAAATAATCGGTTATATAATTAGTTTCTATGGGAAATAATACAAATATTTTCGCGTATATGTATCATAACACTCACTACCGGGAAATTGACCAATTGTTGCGTTGATGTAATCAACGTCCTGGGACTTCATTGTCCGTCCTTATTTACTTTGACAAACATTAAATTTATTATATATATATTCACTCATCATACAATTTTTGAAACGATTTTTTTTATTTCGTTATAAAAGTCTACAGATAAATAATTAATCCTCATGAAACAGCTTGTAAAATAAGTAAATCTCAAGATCGGAATGCACGACGCTGCGGTTTTAATCGTTCCGCCTCTGTGTCAAGTCGTCATTGTCAATACGAATAAGCGGGAATTTTATTTCTGGCAGCTGCCAAAGTGACGTTTACAGCAACAATTAAACCAAGTCGACGCCATGAATCGCCTCGCAGCGTACGAATGATTTTTTTTTTCCCTCATACGGGAGGAGGACGGTGAATGCTCATGCATACCAGCGCACCGGCTACGCTGGTTATGTGGGACTCAACGGAGTGCCCACCCACTAAACACCAACTTGAAATGGCTTTGGTCTTTTGGGCCTCTAAGCCGTTATCGGTAGCGGCCCCTTCACTGTGGTGGAGGGGTGCAAGTACGAATTATATCGTCGGGTTGTATACAGTATAGTCACTTTTCAGCATAATCCCCCCACCGTTGACAATGATTGACAGAATAACAGACCGTTCCGGACGTTTGTCGTACAATTCACTGCTCGACTGACACCAATGGTGCTTGCCGCAGCGCCCTACATTTACATCACGAGACCAAAGCTCTAATTATATTTTAATATAGTGCGGGCAATTTGTTTGACATTATCATCAAACATACATAGTTTTAAATGTAGTATAACTTTAAGAATTTATTATACGCTGATTATCTGGATGTATATTTTGTCATATTGTTAGTTGTCGTCGGTGACTTGATGTTTCTATTTAACTATATGTGTCATACACGATTCTTTTCCTTTTTTAAAGTTCATCGTACGAATTATTTTTTTTCCCTCATTGCGCGTGCAATAGTAGCTATGTGATAATCATTTTATTACGTCTTTGAAATCATATAGCTTCTTTTGCAGGCCCAGTGTAAAATTTATTCATCGCCAAATTTTGTAATACTGTTTATAATTTACGTGGCGCATTAGATTCACCATACATACGGTCGTGATTGTAATCTCAATATTATCATCTAGGTAGGTAAGGACGCGAGGTATTGGTCGTAGAGCTTAGTAAGGACTGTTAAAATGTTATTAAACTAGATTCTCATGTTATGTAAGTGCGCTGGACTCGAAGAGTCGGTCTATACTTATCAGTATCTTCTACTACTAAGGATAAATCTATTTAGGAGATTAGCGGAAGTAATTTGTAATAATCATGCGTTATGGTAAATAAAACATTTATAGACGTCGATAGTTGGACTACCTAACGAAGTTTAAGGCTGCGCCGACGTATGTGAATAATCATTTATATACAGTAAATTTGTATATAAGTTTTCTTAGTAGTTACCCTAAACATGATATTATTAATTTCTCGGAAATTTTCTTATACACCATCAGTAACAATTAAAGTAAAGTAAAAATAATAATGCCAGGAACATAATCACACTAAAATCTCTATCAGAAAACTATATTCTATGAATCGTACAGACTGCGTAACTCACATACATGAAAAACACGCTATTCAAAGTTTAATTGCTGAACTGTACCCGTGTGTGTGGTTCCTTAGTTACGCAGTTTTTTTTATTTGATTTTTATCTCATAATTAGTCGACTATGTTTTAAGACTTTATTTTCTGTTACAAATATCCAATTTGATTTATTTTTTCCGTTTGAACTTACCGATAGGTCAACTGAGAGTTCAGGGCACTTATGTGGTGAAAATAGTATATAGACACACACTTCCTTATGCATGATAAATGCAATTATATATGTGCCTATTCTGTTAACTGTATGTTATAATGACCGTGAACGTTGATATCCATTGTTTCATTTAAGACTGATTGTTGGTTACACTGTGTACTCGATGAGTGTATTCGTGTTTTGTTTGACGTTTACAAAGACATGATGACGTGCTCACGTGAAAAGGCTTTCTCGTTGGTTTTTGATTGATTCTTTTTTGAGAAATTATAAAGCTTTAATCGTATTTATTTCTCATATCGCGTGTGTGAACGATGTGTCCGTTATAATTCTCCTGAAGTTTTAACTAATTGTGTTCAGCATTTTTAATCGTTTAGATTTTAGTTCATGTTGTTCTTGTTTAAATATAAACATAGATGCGAGATGTTATCATTTCATTGTGTTAATTTTGTACGGTTCATCTCGAAAGTCAAGTCGTTTTTTTTTACACATTTAAATTTGGAAACCTCCGGGGGATACCGCAGCGACACTCGGGCGCGTAGTTATGTTACAATGTTTGAACGAATGTTGTAATTTTACCTCGGCGTCACACAGATAGACAAGTTAATTGTTATTATACTTTTTTATTTTTATACTCTTTGAAAATTGTAAGAGATTATTTATCTAATTTGACATGTTTATTATTTTGTAACTTATTGATAACAACAGCTTTGGCTTTCTGAAAGTGGTTTTGTACATATGCGAGACTTGGATTTATTGTAACAGTAAAACCAGTTCGGTGATCCTGTAATTTTGCAAATAGTTTGTATAAAGATGCAAACGTTTATTAATTACGCTTGAATTAACTATAATACGTATCAAGATCTCACCGTAGCGTCACGTACGAGGTTCATCTGTGAGATTAGAGAATCAACGAGCGGAACTTAAACAATCGTAGTTCAAAAATTATAACTTAGATAATGTATTGATGTTTAATGAAAATTAAACCTTCAATATATGTCGTCGAGTACGTGTCGGTAAGTTTATTTCACGAGTGAAATTTTTGAACAATCCATCTAAATGGCTTATTTGCTTACATCGTGAGTCGCGTTGTACGTATATTTTTTAATTGGCAAAGTTATATTGAGCGTTTGGGAACATGAACATCGTGTAAAACAATTTTAATTAACTTGTTGCTCGATAAGTTCAATAAGTAACGCATAGAAAACAAACGAAGGTTTCCATCGATTGTGCAATATCCATTCTGCTTGATTCATAGAAATACAAGTTAACATTTCTACTTAGTGCCTGGATATGTAGTCAGTAAGTTAACGATCTCATTCACACTCTTTTCGTCGGTCGATAGATACTCCCAGTGTCCCTCCTCTGGTGTGTTGTTGTATCCGATGTCTCGTACATAATTTTACTATTACCGTTTATACCGTTCTTGCCAAAATAATGCAACGCATGAATATAATAACACGCCACTTTTAGGAATCCAAACATTTGAATTGTAATGAAGTTTTCGTGTACTTATCTGGAAACAATTTAATTGTCAATTAAATCTTAAGAACCAATTGTCAATGTTGCCTTGGATCTGTTACGAATTGACAGATTTTTTTAACAGATTAAGTTAATCTTTTATAATATATTACTTAGTAACATAAACCATTTTATGTAGCGCCGAATGTATCATTCTGATTTTGTAACATTTCATCCATCTAAGGTTGTGAAATATGTAGAGAAAATAATGCAAATCCTTTTGTGTTAATGGACAGATTTACAGTATAATGTTAATATGCGCATCAAAATTGTTCGGAGATCTGCTAGCTTGTCGATCGCTAAGCCACTATCGCCAATAATTTAATATTGATGTCTATAAATTATTCCTATTTCTTTGTTGATTGGTATATTTATTTATCTCATAAGTATAATAAGTTAATCATTAACTATTTTGAAAGACGATTTTCTAGTCTAAATAATGTACGGTGTTTAAAAGTTGGAAAATAGAAAAAAATGTTAAATTTGTGTAAAATTATGTCACCTGTATTTCCTGCAGTTTCGATGGTAATTGACGTTATAATAATAACCATTTCAATGTCTATAATAAAGCCAAATTGCAACCAATCTGGAGTTTTATTCAGTACCAGCGGCCCGCTCCGAATTCTTAACTACAAATGTACTTGATATATAATCTATGAAAACTACAATAGGTAAGATTTCAATGGTACGTACTTACAAGTTTCTCATATGTCAATAGGTAACAAACGAGCATATATATCGTGGCCGGAAGGCAATATTATATGTAATCTCGAAATATGTAGCTTTACACCAGAGCCAAAAAAGAATTAAAAATAATTAGAAGTTTAGAACGACCAGTTTTGGAGTAAGTAACTTTAAACTAAAACTACTTGCAATCGATCGAATCATTATAGGATTAGTGGAATGGGTTTTATTACCGAATATGCTGTATTTCAAAAGATATATGTATCACTAATACGTTCAAATTAACTCGGAACAAATTTGTTTTATCTGATTAGAAATATAAAATTATGACTACTAGATAGTTGGAACTAAATATTTTTGTATCGTGATATTTGCTATTCGCTGTAATTTGTTAGTCAATGGTGGGTCAAATAAAATGATGTATATTTGAAAATATATTTATTCGACGAAAACAAAAATGTTAAAACAAATTTCAGGCGATTACACAAAGAAAATATTGCATAAATGTTGAGAGGCGAATTTGGTAATATTTCAAATAAAATATCAAGCTGGCGAATTTTCGTTGATTTACAACATTTTTTCGTGTTAATTACGAAATGTTCACAAAAAAATTAACGGCGTATCTAAAATAAAACTCATCCTAGAAGGATTACATTCATTCAAAAGATGTACATAACTCATTTTTTATTCTTTCGAGATACGCCAAGATCGCTTTCCAGCGTCGATATGATGGAACACTCGACGGTGACCGTGCCCGCTTCCAACACCAAAGACACGTTGCCGGTTCAATACTGCAGCGGGGGACCTACGTACTTGTGAATATATCGTTTGTTTTGCATCAAATCTCCAAAAAATATTTAAAAACCAATTACGAGATGAAAGCAACAGATGTTTATTTTTATATCGCTTTATTTATTTAACGTTTTGAAATACTTATCATGAATAAAAAACATTCCTGTTACAGTTGCATTGAAGCAACTGAAAACTTTATTTGAGTATATAATATTTATGCACAATCTTATAATAATCTACATTCATACCAAATTAAACATTTTATACCAATCTGAATTTTCAAAAATCCCTTACACTATAGCCTTCATTAATGCCTGGGAGCTATATAACCTTTTAAAACTGCGTATATATCGCTGTATTATAATAATAGTTTAAGTTACGCGAAAAATAAAATGTACATATAAAAGGCGATTATAAAGTATACAATTTTCAGTGCTGTCTTAAATCAACTTAAATGTAGACATTTATGTCTAGAGACATAAATAATTATACTATACAATGATTGATCTACGAAATAATGCCCAACATCACTGGACAATCTGTTAAAATCATACAGCGGACTTATTATTATAATCTGCTTTGTTCCTATTTAAGATGATTACATGAAATTAATATAGCTATCTGAACGACTATACTCTTCCTTCTCAAATCGACTAATCCGAAAACCGTACAATACTGGTTGGGGTCGTCGACCATCCGACTCGTCCAGGTGCGTTACGGCCAAGGATGTTACGGAAAGTAAGTACCTGGGGCGGAGCTGGAAACCAGGTGCCACCGTTGCAGGCGCGTCTAGGGCACGGAGCAACACACACTGTTTGGATGTCTTAGCGTGGGGGAGTGGGCGTCATGAGCTAGTCGCAGCGATGTGGAATGGTCCAAAAAGGTTTTAAGCCAAGACTCCTTCTGCAAGGAAATATTACCACAGAAGGTAGGTGCGGAGCGTACGAGGGGGTAACCATTTACCTCTCAATCCGCAGCAGGAGAATATGACGTAGGCCTACGGAGCCGTCCTCCGTGAGTTCAGGCAGCACTAGTGTCTGACGAAACCGTGAGTTCTAACCGTAACATATATATCATAAATACAAGTGAATAAGAATGGGAGTACTTCATGGGAGTCTTTTTACAACACCCATCTCTCCGGGGCCACATCACAGTATACATGTACAGACTGGTGGCCGAATTGTCACAAGGAACATAACACTTTCCGGTTCTAAATCTCCTTTATTTTCCTTTATAATTATTTATTACTAACAAGTCAGTCGTGTCCTAATATCAGATAGGATAGCGGAGTTTGTCTTAACAAAAAAAAATAAAAAAATAAAGAGGATTTTCTGAATGTTTCTGATTTAATTAGAGAATTCGATTCCGACTCCTTTTTCTAATCTCGAGATTGGTTACATACGATCCCGGTGTCCCGGGACAGTCCCGGTATTATATAAAAGTAACAAAAACCAGAGATAATTATATTAATCAGCTGTTTTAATTATTATCAATAACAAAATAACTGAACATTCAGAAACTCATTAGAAGTTAAACTTCACCAAAACAAAATTTAAAGTGTTTTAAAATAAGCAACACCTTTTGAAACAGATATAAATTCTTACATTAATATAATAAATATACACTACCGAGATCGGTATTGTTATGACCAGAATCATTACAAAACACATTGAGACTCAAATGTAAATTATTTTAACCCAACTTAAAGTATTCTTGATGATTAACAAGATGGCTGACAAAATGTTAAGTGAAGCGAGTGCGTTTCATTTTATGCAATATATTTAATTATATTTCTTTTATTTTTCTTAATCCCGAAAATCCCGAGACTGGTCAAATCTAATCCCGAAACAACCGGGACTGGAAGACGACCGGGATCCCGGGATCTCGAAATTCTGGATCGAATTCTCTAGTGTTAATGTTTGTTTATTTTCGTAACTGATTAAAATAGAGTTTTATCTAACGTAACATGAATTTAATTTAAATTGATCACATACAGAACTTCGATGCTACTCGGTTAAATTTTATTTCTTATTGGTGAGTTGCTCGAGCAACAACTTTATTTTCTCGTGTTGGGAGGATTCTCGCGTCGGACATTTGTTCTGGACGAAGGAAAGCGCCCCCTTGTCTCTCTGCTCGAACGCCACCTGCGCCGCCTCCTCATAATAACTGACAAGTTAAATAAAAACAACATTAAACCATCTTATACTAGCGGCAATTTAAGGTATAAATTGAGGAGTAGAGAGAGCAAAATGGTTGTATTCTAACAAGAACATAAGCTAAGAATATTATAGACTGCATAGATTGGTTAGACACACAAGACAAACAAATACACTAGAAAATATGGATAACTATTATATGTATTTGTTGACATATTGGTATAAATATCTAAAGCACCCGTGTGGATTATGTTTAGAAAATTATTTAAAAAAATACTTGTATAATGTTATTTAGCATTCAAACATAAAGCCAGTAGTAAAATTTAAAATTTTACTAATATAAAAACGCAAGATGACAAAAGTTGATTAAAAATGTCAAGCATATATATTTCTTATTGCAAGCAAATTTGTAAGAGTGCGAGTGAAAGGTAATATTACGATTTGTCTATAGCATTCTTTGTCATCGAACCAGAGAACAGAGAACAGAAAAGTTACACTGATCTCTATTAAATCTACTTAAGCACCTACGGAAATACAGTAATAAGTAAAAAAAATGTAATATACATTATGTATGGGGATTGAAGTAATGGCGCAATTTGGCTGCAGTGAAACATTATATTTTTTCTTCCCTGACTCAACAGAATTACTTGTACACCTCAACAACGTTATATTTGACTCACACTTCGACAATCTCCAGTGAACAGAACGAACAGAAACTCCAGTCACCATGCACTCCTCATATCATTCCGGTCATTTTTCAAAACGTTTCAATCAAGTTTCACCGGTCACTCCTTACAATCATTCATCTTTCTCGGATACTTGCAAACACAACATTGTAACTTGTTAAGATAATTTAATTCTATAATTTAAATTCATTCATTTATTAATATAGTTGGTAGTATCAGGCGTTACTTTGTAGAAATCCATTGTTATTAAATTAGTATTAATTTACTTTGCAACAATCCGCAAGCACAATGTATGACGGTATATACTTCTATAAATTTATAGAACTTCCCTCCCTCCCACAAAGGAAATCATGCAGTTATGATAAATAAAAGTATATCATTTATTTGTAGTAGCTTTTTGTTACAATGTTGTTTTGGTTCGTTTCTTACTGTTGCAGAAGTGAATGGGCTTACCTTATCTACATAATATAAAGGTTAATAACATCTCATTGATCTACACAACGCACACGCACACGCGCACGGCGCACAGTCACTTTAGATATGGGGCGTGCTGGATGGCAACGGAGTCTTTTTGTCAGACAGCAATGGTAAAGGAGGCGCAACGTCGGGTCGGAATATATCTCCGTCCTGATTCAATCCGTCGATAATCCC
The DNA here is from genome assembly GCA_018251895.1 of Agathymus mariae mariae. NCBI lineage: Eukaryota > Metazoa > Arthropoda > Insecta > Lepidoptera > Hesperiidae > Agathymus > Agathymus mariae. Next base: position 13,235 of record DWPT01001394.1, read on the forward strand.
CGAGAGTGGGTGCACGGGGTCGCAAAGCTCGGAAAGATGGATATTACGCAGGGGAGGCACCATTGCATTCACATTGGATCCCGGAGTCTATTCCCACGACGCATCGATGGCGAGAGTTTCGTGCAGGGAGAGACCTACGAAGGTTTTATTGGGTAGCAATTTCCCATAATCCGGTACCTACCTGGAGGACAGGTATCTCTCGAAGATTCCTTTTTCCTTTCGACGAGCGAGCTTCATCCAGCTGTTGTAGGTGTTGATATGACTAATTGATGTACTCACTTCGCCTTGGTGACATTACTTAAATCACTTGGTTTACAGGGGATGAATGACGCACTCACCCAGCTTTGACATAGTACTTGACCTTGACCTCGTCGCGACACCGGGGCAAGTACCGCAGCGCCTCCTCCCGATGGCCGTACATGAGGCACGCCTCCACGAACGGCTCGTAGCCCGCCGGCGACTTCTTGGACCGCGAAAACCGCTCTAGCTCCGTCCACTCATCTTTTTCCGCAAGGCTCAGGATGCGGACCCACCAGTACCTGTTGAGGATGACCACTTAAATACGTTTTTTCATTTATTTTAATAAAACTCACATATTTAAATGTAATATAAGTATTGCTAGTTACCTTCTATCCGGCATCTTGTATTCTGAACGCAGTTTGTCAGCGAGTTTCACTTCCCCCTGGTCCAGGAGTTTCTTGACCGTTTCGTGCAGAGAGAGACCTACGAAGCTGTCTCCGTAAGTCTCCTGCAAGCTGGACTGTTGCTTGCACAGCTTGCGGGCGTTCTCGCATATCGATGCACCTGGAACAGTTAATGTCACATCTCCATGCTTATTATACAGTAATGTTATGCAGATATACAATCCGATGGATTGTTTAAAATTTATACTGCGTATATTGCAATTTGTTTTATATGCATTCTGACTATAACAAAAGTAAAAATATTAATTTGAATTTCATTACAATAACTTAAATTGGGACATGTTATTATTGATTCTATGTATTTATTATGTTGATTATTTATTCAAACTTTAATTAATTTTGAACCAAATAGTAATGTAAAAAAATCTGCACGCCATAATGAATGGCAAATTGTGAGATGCGTAACCAATTATAACTAAGAACATATGTAACCACAATTAAAGCAAATAAATTATTATTGTTATTATTAAATAAATACTTTATTGTTATAGTAACGGCAGACGAACGGTTAAAGTGACACTTGATGGAGCCCGACACCTAAGTTCATTGACCTCTGCCACACCAGGGTTGTCACCGATACGTAATCGGAAGAGAATTTTTGTTTGGTACAAAACAAATTGTAGATAATTAACTAGTCTAATCCTAAACTAATCTTAAAACTAACACGTTAATATCATCAATTATTAAAGTGCACAATGGTGCAACCCTCAAGTGTTTGTGCCTTGCACCAAATAGCTGCACGTGCGCGCACGTATAGATAATTTCCACGTGCGTCGGTGACGGCTCGGGACGTTACAAACACCAAACTATCGTCGATTGAAAAATCTCATTAAGTTTAACTGTTGCGTGACGTCATCGTACATATCACCGACACGCTCCGTCTCGGATTATTTTGAAAACAAGCGCCATCCTAACCCCATTAAATTGTTCTACAAACGTGCGGACCTCACCCAGATCGTTCTTGCCCTTCTTGTAGCACTCCCGAGCGGATATCAGGGACGCTTCGATGCTGCCCGGGTTGGTCTGGTCGAAGGCGTCGCGGACGTGCGTAGCGGCCTGCGACGCGAAGTCGTCCTCTTCGACGAACACCTTGCGCAGCGCTTCGCGGTTGTGGCTCGCGCAGTACTTTATGTAGAGGGCGTGAGCGAGCGGGAAACCGCGGATCGTCAGCTGGTACGTGTAAAGGTTACCGAATAGATACATGTAGAATGTTACTAAAGACGAGTAGAAACTTTTGGTTAAGATTAGAAAATCTTATTGCAGGCATCAGATTAGATCATTTTTAATATTTCAAAAAATCACACGACAATCATTATTACAGCGAGCCATGGGCCTAGCATGACATATAAATATAACGTACGCAGTATGTGTCCGCTAACAAATCAATAGAATGGTGGGACACTGGTGACACAGGAACCAGCACGCATACCACGGATCTATTATTCCCTGAATACGTATATACTCAATGATCCACTAAATGTACAAATATTGAGAAGTTCCTGTTATTAAATTGATCTTAATCAATATATTTTTTTATGTTAACAGCCGACAAACGAGCAGACGAACCATCTGATGGTAAGTGGTCACCGTAGTCCATGGACATGACTAACACCAAAAGCGTCACTAATGCGTTGTCGACCGAGAAAGAAGAAAGAAAGAAAGTGCAGTTTTTAAAAGATGTGCCGAGGAGTTACTATCCCAGTTTTCTGCCCTTCATATTATTATAACTGTTTTAAGGTAAAGTTGTATAACTGATAAAAATTAACAGATACAAGAGATAGTTTTATGCTACTAACACTACTATGAATATTAAATAAATGACTTTAAATTAGTCGTATTAAGTGTGTGGTAGTGTGTGTGTGTGTGTGTGTGTGTGTGTGTGTGTGTGTGTGTGTGTGTGTGTGGTAGTGTGTGTGTGTGTGTGCATGTGTAATTAGAGTTAATCAATCAATTTTAAATAAATTAATACAGATCTCAATTTGAATCCTAAAAAGAATTAAGTTAGTCTCGTCAATATCGTCGACAAATCGTAATCTAATCCAGTGTTAAGTTACTCACTTCGAACTCCTGCTTGCCCATCTTCTCCTTGAGATGCAGCAGCACGATGTACACGAGGTCGGTGTCCCCGCTGGCGGTGGCCTTCATCAGCGCCGTGGGACCCTCCCCCAGAGTGAGGAGCAAAGGCACCTGGAGTTTGCTACGCGTTTCGTATTCCAGGATCTGCAATTACATTGTAACGTAAGCGTTTGTAGTGTGTTCATCCTATCGATAGAGACGCGATACGTTATTATGTGGACATGTAGACCGGCCGAGGGGGTAGTTGTCGAGCGGGCATTGTTATGAAACAAAGTTAGTCTTGTGCCGGACGTCGTACGGAGCGGATGTGTGCTAGCGCCCGCAGCTGCGTGTGGCGAGCGCGTCGTGGATGTTATAGGGTACACCGGATTTTACAAATTTAGCTAATAATATCAAGCATTTTATTAAATTTACAATTACTATAAGTCTATAAATGCTAACATCATATTAAGAAAAAAAAAAACAGCTTTCTCACTTTGATGGCTAGCGCCTTTCTTCCCTTTTCGGCTGCTTTCATTGCGATGTTGCTATAGGAGATGCCGGGCACGTTGCGTAACTTTTCACCAATCTCCCGCGCTGCACTCTCGTTGTCCAGGTGCGGTTGCGTCACCTACGTGGATTGAAACTGTAACGGGTACTCACGATTGTTGCACCTAACAACGTAAAGTCGACTGGCTCATCTATCATTAGCGTCTTTAGCCAACAATTAAGTGTTTCTTGTTTCATTCTTGTATATGGGTCGAATCAACCGTAAAAATGTACAAAAATCGTGAGTATCCGCATAGTTAAAAAAAATAACGGTATAGTGCCTTACACGTTATTAATAAATCGCAGCATTTTAAGGCGTTAACGGGGACCTGGGATCGAGACCTGCACGTATACTTAATTTTTTCTAGTGTTATAATTATTTGAAACTTACTCATGTTCTGCGACATCGCGTCACAGTACATTTCTCAAAAGTTGATATTTATTTATTTATTATTTATTACCTTATAGCACGCCCAGTGCGAGAGCACGCGCGTCTGTCCGTCTTTCAGTTGCAGATAGGACGCGATGTGACCCGCCAGACAGTGCAGCCGGCGCCAGATGAGACGATCCAAAAGTATCCTTTCGCCTAAATTTTGAACTCTATGTACACTGTGTTAAGGAATAAAATATTGACATATCGGTTTGAACATAGCAAGGGTAGTAGATGGACCCATTGTAACCGTTTTTAAGGCCATTTTGAATCTGTTGAGGACAAGTAACCAGTTCTTTCTTCGCTTTGGAACGTTCCACGGGAACAAATCCATTTCCTGGGATAAAATTTTTTCCATTACCAATTTCAAATACACCGAGAATTATTTAAATTTGTTTAGTGATTTTAGACCAGAGAGACAGACAAAAATTTATTTAAATATATTCAGGCCTATATATGCAAAATCTTATTTACATTCAAAATTCTCGAACGCCATCCTCGGACCCCTCCACTACAGTTTTTAAGTATAGACAGGTACAAACAGTTTACGAGAGAATTTTTTTTATTAGTTTGGTGCACTTCACATACATAACATTATGGAGAGAGTGATGTTATCCATGACCGAAATAAGTGAATCGCTATTGTAACCCAACCTCGAGTCTCTAGTATGGGAAAAGACCTATCTTGAACCTACTAGGCTGGCTACCACTGTATATATTCTGTCCTCGGTGAACAGTATTCCTTTATTCAATTCCTTGGTGAACTATTTTCATCGAATCAATAGAATATAACTGTGAGTATTTAACAACTGTTTTTAAAAAGTAAATGGACACTTTTAAAACTAAAGATTACATAATTCTCAACAGTTACCATCCAACAATCGCGAGCGGCAACTTAAAACTAACTTATAACAAAACATTAGGTTTTCAAAGGATACTGTAAGATTGTGAGCGGTATCGCCACCCTTTGATCCCGGACGGCGTTCAACACACGGAGCCATCTGCACGTGGTGACGTAATGGTCCGTGAGAGCCGGATCCATGATGAACCCCTTGCCGAACTGGGCCGCACGCACCAGCATCTTCTGTACGTTCGTGTCGAACTCGAAAGCGGCCGCATTGATGCAGTCTTGCACCGCGCTCGGTAAGTCTGGCTTCACCAGACGGATGTATTCGTCTGCTCTGTGACTGCGTTTCTGGAATACAATAGCTCAGTGAGAACTTTGAATACATTAGTATAATGATTGCAAGAGACGGATATAAAATATTAGCCAACTGTAAGAGTTGTTATAATTACAATGGAAAAGCTGTTCGCAACTGCACTATCCACTTGCCGGATACACACTTGCCATGTAATATAAATATTTATTTATTTCCTTTGTCCTCGTTTAACCAAGAAGCTTGTTTAAGAAACCGAACTTAACGCTAGTAAGAGCATTATCTACCTACGTATCCCTAAACAAAGCAGATTTGGTATTAAATATGTGTTGCGGCGTGCGGCTAACAGCGCCATCTAGCAAGTAAAAGTAAAGGCAAGAACTCTCTTTGCCTAACACCGAGCTGTTAATAATATATTTTTAATCGATTTAAATAGGACCACTGAAAATAATGTCGAGGGAAATAATACAACGCAGAAATCGATGGCACAGCACACGACGAAAGTATGAAGTAACCAGCGTCAATACGCTGCGTTCAGAGACACGTAAAGGTAGCAACCGCCGTTTTATTACGTCCGGAATTTGGGCTTTGACCTCGATATTGATAAAAAAAAACCTGGCCGAACCTGAAATTGCTTCGAGGCCTCCAGCAGGTACGATCCGGGCGCGGTGCTGTTGATCCTGAATATCTTCTCGACGACCACAGGCACCTTCTGGACGAGCTCAT
>DWPT01001395.1:0-18853 GCA_018251895.1 Agathymus mariae mariae
TTGGCACAGGTTGCACGTTGGCAAGCTTCCAGGATTTGGGCACTATCCCAGTCTTAAGAGAGAGGCGGAACAGACGCTTCAGTACAGGAGACAACTCGGGTGCACACGCCCTTAGTACAACCGCTGGAATTCTGTCAGGACCACTGGCCTTTTTCAAATCTAGACACCGCAAGTTTCGGTTACGGTTACGGATAGAGCTATGTATATAGCGTATAGAGCTTGCAAGTTATATCCTGTGTATGATAATAACTAAAACTCTTAACTAGGGCCAATTTATACATTATTTGTTTTAATTTAGGATATGTAGTATTTGTTGTTTTTACAGAGAATAAAATATTTTTATTTTTGTATTGTCTCTATTACGTAAATTCGTCATTCATTCATTCATATCCGTATTTTACCTTAGTCTACTAAGGAAAAGATGAGTCACATGATGGTAAATTTACATCTGTGACGAAGACTTATATTAAGACGTCAAGAATATTTTGTATCCGTTTTAATATATGTGACGATTAAAAACAGAGTTAAGTCAGAAATATCAATAGTCGATGGTATCAGGCGTTACTTTGCGGAAATTGATTGTTATTAAATTAGTATTATTTTACTTTGCAACAATCCGCAACAATTACTTCTATACATGCATAGAATAGAAATATCAATATTGTCTCTTGGGTTTGAATAACAAACCGTATGAAGGATAATTAATAAAACAACTTTGATTTCATTGCGGCTGTAGCTTTTCAGTTCTGATGCTAGAACTATGTACTTTTAGTCAGCTAAGCAATTTTTGTTTCCAACGCCAATTCTAGATTTTTTGGACATTTTCTTGCAGTACATTAATGTTTTTAAATTATTGCCTTATATAAGGAGTATTATAACACCCATTTAATTATGTATCTTACATTATTAAGATTTGTTATGTAACCGAACCAATCAGCTAATTGCGGTTAGTTCGCAATGTTAATGGAATACATTGGCGCATAGATTACCGAGGGCAATTTCGTCTCAGCTGCCATTACCACCTCGCTTCAATCTCCATATTTATAGCGTTCGGTGTGAACCTTCAGGATTATGGTTTCGATCTAGATTGCGACAATGTACCTAACGCAGAGAAACCCAATTTGATTTAAGCCAGCTAGAGGATCGCTTATCGTTTTCTTAACCTTATATAACAAATTAAACGTTAAATTAAATAACTATTCGCTCCACATCCAAAACTGTAAAAAGCTTACAAAAAAAGCTTTAAAAAAACAAACCATCTTCAAACTCTTAATTACTTAGAAACATAACAAATAATACACTCTTTGAAATAACCTACTCATAACATTTAATATTCCTGCTAATATTCTATCACATATAAAATTCGTCAAAAAAATTGCTGTCATTCATATACAAGAACGCGCTAAATGATAAATTTATATATGAAAGAATACAAATTCTTTCATTCTTCAATCGCCGTTGTGTTGAAGAAATGCTCACGTACTTGCGTTTGTAAGGACTGTACGTTTCGTATTTTCCTAATGTTTACCGATAAGTTGTTCAAAAGCAGTATAGCTTGAACAGTGAAAGAATATTCATAAAAACTAGTCTCGTGCGGTGAAATGTAAGCATTGAGATAAAATGAGGAGCGCAGTACTCTGTCATGTGATTCAACATACTAACAGCTCCTTGAGATGTAGAGGATATATGTACTAATCAGTATAGACTAAAGTACACAGAGAATTCTGGGGTTACGCCTTTGACGAATAGATAGCCATTTTAATTGGTGGTCATATTTACAAAGTCCGAAAACATATCGCATATAGCTATTAAGAAGACGCTCCAACTTATTAAGAAGTACTTCGGTAAGATCAGGATAACATACATCACCGTAGTCAATAATAGTGATTACAAGAGAGTGAATAAGCACGACCTTGGTCTTCGTGGGCAAGATTTTTTTTTTATTGTTCATCAGTATATTTTATATTCTTTTAAATTTTCTACATTCCCGTTCCCTTCTAACCATAGCCATTGTTACTCCCCTTGTCAACGACGGTGCGGGAGGACGTGGTATTCACACTAGGTAATGAAGCATATGAAACGACCAAGCTAAATACTAAGTGGTTTGAAGAAAAAATCTAGCCATCAACTCTAGACCCATTATAAACGTGGAACAAGTCTGTGCTTGCGTGTGTGCGTATTCTGTCAGCTAACTCAAATTCATTTGAGCGTAACTGTGAACACAGAATTACAAGGCTTTATTTAGGTGGTTTAACTCAAGTTTAAGTGGAATACAAAATGGAAAAATAATAAATAGATGGAGGACAATATACTACACCGTAAACAACCATAAAACTCGAAACATTAAATTCTATTAACAGATAATCTGAGGACGCAATGTGAAGGGATGGGGGCACTTGTAATGTTATATACCTGATTGTTGAACGTACAGAGATTGCAACCCCTACTCTTTCGCTTTTTCAGTGCGATCGTGCCGTATGACAGTCAAGCCCGCTAAAGGATATACTGCCGATTGTAAGGCCGGTTTGAACCACGTCTCAGATATCAGGACGGCATCAATATTGTTTGTAGAAAACACTGCATCTAATTCTGAGAATTGGCTCGAGACTGTATGGCCTATTATGTGACAGATGCTAAATTACAAATCTTAGCCGCCGTCTAAAATATGCAAGCTGATTAGAAAAACTATCACAGCTTTACCCATCAACACAGATGGCGAATGAAGTGTCAGAATTTGTGATTGAATAAAATGAATCATTCGACTTATTAAAACAAAATATATATATGACCATTAAAAAAAGCAAATGAATAATATGTCAATTTAGATAATATAAATAATGTATAAATAATCGAACTATATTATCTGTATAATTATTCTAGTCAAAAATACAAAACGTAAAACTTTACCAAAACTCCAGTCAGCTTTGTAACCATACTAACTTGCGATCCATAATTTTTCACCATACCAAATGTTCACTGTATACAAACTATAATCATAGAGGTTGCAGTTAAAATTATAAAATTAAAATAAAAGATACAAACAATACAAAGATAATAAAACTATTCTTGATTAAAGGAAGAGTTACTCCTCATTATTTCATACTTTAAGGATTCATTATATTTATATTCGGTGGCACAAAGATTGTCGGCGACACATTTGTTGTCTGCGGAACTTTGCTGTTTGACAGATATTTTGCTTTGACAATTTGTTTTAGTTGACCACACGACAAGTTTAGTTACACAACAGATAAACACAACTGAAAACAAAATAACAAGAACAATGGTTGTAATGTACCCTCATAAATCTTAATAATAGCCAGTTATGATAACTTACCGAATCATAACACGAGTATAAACATAAACGAATGAAGGTTGTTGGACTGGAAAACCTTTTTCCCAGAAATTGGCTGCCTGGACCTCTTCAAATCGTCAACTTGCCTCTATGCCGTCTGCGGCTTCTGACCAGTCACGATACATGAATTAGCAAACTGACCTTGTTGTAACGCTTCCGACTCTCTGTCAGTGCTAAGGATCGATTGAGACGGGGAACCTTCAATGGAAAACTTAACAGTTTCAGCATCCAGTTATTCTTCAGTGACAACCTTCTCACGAGCACCATCAAGAGTTTTAATATAAATGTTGCTTTCCAGAGTCATCACGATCTGGTTAGAAACTCAGCAATAGTTATTGAGGACCCATAGCTCAGTTGGTAGTGGACCCTGCCTGCCGAATAAGGGGTCCTGGGTTCGATTCCGGGGCCAGGGAAAACATTAATGCGTTAGATAAATGATTGTTCTCTGGTCATGGATGTTGTAATGTTATATTTGTGTATGCCCTTTCCACCCGAACCATAGGGAATCCTAGTGCGAGAATGTGAGTGTGTAAAGGTTTTTTTATTTTTTTTTGTTTTAACTTTAACTTACACATTTCAGACTTGGCACCATGTTCCTGAAAGTGAACAAATGTGAGTCTGCCTCCGTCATCACCTCATACACCGAGCCTTTGACACAGTTTTAGTGAGGAGTTAGCAACATGACCAAGTGCCTTTTTATTGTTGATAACGACCAGTGATTCTTGTTCCACGTTGCACTCTGGACTTTCTGGGATTTCGCTAAGAAGCAAAACCTTGTGACATTCTGTCAACAACTTTTGAACTTTCACTAATCTGTTGCCGCAGAAGGCTCAGCATCTACGTGACAGTCTCCCTGACTTAGTGGAAAAAACCTCGAACAAACTTTCTACTCGTCATCGCAGTTCCGCCGAGACCATGACTCATGTACTCAAATGATACGTACCTAATACTGTTACCGTTAAAATAAAAATTAGTTTGGTTTGAATTCCTCTAACTTCATAAGGTTAAGAGAGATTTTTAGGTACATAGTTTAAAAACTTTAGACCCTTTAAAATACCATGAGTAATATTCTGATATTTAAATTTATTTAATTTTTTTATGTAAATAGCTGACAAACAAGCAGACGAGCCACCTGATGGTAAGTAGTCACCGCCGCCCATGGATATCAAGTTACACTAAAGGTATAAATGATGCGTTTTCGTTTTTATAATCCTCATGCGAAACCCTATATCACCAAGAAGACTGACTGCTGACCTCTTACGACACCCTGTTCTGCATGGAATTGGAGAGAGTATTCTAGGCCGCCCCAATACGGCCTTAATAATTAGAGACAAGTTAAGAAACAGAAGTTGAGAAAATATTTTATATTCATTTAAATTATAATCTCGATTATCAAATTTGTAATTCCTATACCTAATTGGTATTTGGACCGAGATTCAAAAGACACAAAAGATCGGCAGTAAAGCTCCAATTTAGGACACTCCTAAAATTTTATGTAGGTCTCTGAAAATTTGATTTACATATAAAACTCGTGAACCTCTAAGTTTCCGGAAGGTATTACTTTGACGCCAAATACGTCAAAGAACGTTTGGAAGAAAGCCTTGAAACATTTCCTTTTCTTTCGCTACTTTCCTCTTCTTTATTTTCTTTTATTTACAACCTTCATAACAGATTCTTCAAAATATAAATAAACCATTTGGTCTGCAATATCTTGAATTAGGAATAATTTCGATTTTTTTTTTTTGTTAAAACTTAACTAGCGCCGCCTATGATATTCAAGCATACGTATGTTAATCAGATAAAGTATATTACGTGAATATGAACTAATTCGATCAACTTGTTCAAGTAGAACTACGAGAACCTCTGTTAACACATATGTATAAATAACTGTACTAAGTACTTATGAATATATTCCGCTAGTATGAACTAGTTAGACACTTGAGTTGCACTGAAATATCAGGCAGCTGTGGCTCCCTCACGCCAACGCTTGAGTGCTAACCTCTTCTATCTTTATTGTATCTAGATATATACGTTATTCTACAGTACCACGTTCTACATACAGAATAATTATGTTATTCTTTCTTTCTTTCTAATATATTTACAGCATAAAATGATTCGTATTAAAACAATGTTGCAGAGAGAAAGTAAAACATATCTAGATTTATCCTAATTAGTGGATCTTTGGCTTGCTTCTCGGCCTGTATGAATGTAATTTAATGCCAGTATGTTTTTGTGTTTGTGTGTATGTGTATGTTAATATAAAAAAAACATATTTTTTTAGTAAATTATAAATTAAAAAAAAATGAGAATCAAAAAAATATTTTATGATATAAACTATGTAAAGAATGAATATAAAATAAAAATATAACTGATAACTGAAGGCACTACTGATGTTATTTATGCAGAACTATGAGAAGTTAATTTAAAAAATAACTAAAAAAGTTTTTTTATGCTATGTAATGTAATGTTGTTTTATATGTAACATATTAATTTTATATAATAGCTGTAACCAAACAGCCAAAAATTTATTTATTGCCCGCTTAATAGAATGTTCTTAATGTTTAACTATTATTTCCTATCCGGCGGAAACATGACACGTAAAGTTTTTTAGATTATGACCCATAATGTAAGTTACTAATATGCCAAGTATTTTCCTAATCTATCCAGTAGTTTTAGGCAGACAGACGGATAGGTAAAAAAGAGTTTAGACCTCTATATCGACAACAAAGTCTATTTACATAAAAAAAAATCAATAAATATTTTAGGTGCAAATTCAGCCCCCACATTATTAGTAACAACTTATAGATTTTATTAAAAAAAAATGTGATTTTTTATTATATTATTGCCCTAAATTAAAAAAAACCAAAGCCTTAAGAATTTTATGTTGTAAGTGACGATACACTTATGCATCGTGAAATTTTAACCATTAAATACAACAGATCTGATTTCAATACCACTCACTGCAGGTCATGGGTTTTGCCTTTTGTTCCGACGAGACTCAACAACTACTTTAGATTGTTAAAATACCAACCAAATTTGACGCTCTAACATGTCCACGCGTAGTTTCAATCCAACCTCAGTTTTTACTTCTTATAACTCAGTTCATCGCTTACGATTGATATATAACACGTTACATCTTATTTTATAAAGTTAAATTAATTGTAACAGTTGCATCCTAACGCATCAGTCATAGTTTAATTGCCTAGAGTTGTATTGAAACTATAATTCTATAAAGTTATAAATATGGAGATTGAATCTGGAAGGTAATGTTACCTTGAAACGAGATCTCAGTCAGTAATCTATGCGGGGATGTATGGCTAGATTTACATTTAAATTAGCCACTGTAGTGAACTAAGGTTCTATTATTTTTCTATTATAAAGGATTGAATTTACCTAACTTTTGTAATAATTTGAATGACACTGACAATCGTATATTATATATAATACTATTGACATAATTAATTGAATTGAATAAATTATATTACTTAATAATTACCTACCGCCATCGTTCTGATGTAGCCTTCACTTATTTCGGATGCTGTACCAAAGAGCCTTAACCTAATGTGCATTTCGTGTAACGTGCGTAGATGTAAGTAGTGTCCTTATATTATAACGTGACCCGTTTACATGTTTGTTCACATAAAAATCATATTAACATTAATGAAGTTTCATACTAAATATAACTAAATAAAAAACTAAATCAGTTCGTGTTCTGTAATCATTAACTACCAATATGTACACTACAGGTATCCACGGCGTATATAAATATGTGTACATGCTAAAAATAATGCGTTTTAAATTCAGCATGTTTCATAAGATTAACATAAGCTTAGAAGTTATAATGAGTTTGAAATGAGTTAATTTTAAGTTTGCTTGCAGAAGCGGGTATTAGGGAATAGTAGTGAAAATTAGGTTATATTAATACTTTACGAATACGATGAATGGAATTTTATTTATATCAACTTTCTACATATATGGAAAATAATTCACCATCACAACCAATTATAACAATCCACGCTCGTCCATCATCTCTCCTCGTGGCATATGAGCTTAATACCTCCAAGCATGGCGGTTAACAAGATAAGCTAATTTGTGAGGTTAGGTTAGGTTAAAACATCTGTGAGAACATCACGGTAAATTCACAGTACATAGACAGTGACTATTTATTTCAAAATAACATATTACATAACCTCTAATTACAGAATAGTTGAATTAAAAAATACATGTAAATATAAGTTGTAACAATACTTTTTAATATTACATAGAAAATGTAAAAACTGATATATTTTTTTTGTTCTGAGTTACAATCTGGTACTGTAAAATATAATTATAACTACAAATATATTTTCCAACCAATGTCTTAAGATGTACATTAGTGAATCATAAATTTTGTGTTTAAAAGTAATATTTCCAAATAAAACGACGCCTAACTGCCCATTTTTTACGTTTCTCCGACAGACGATCGAGTCCTGATTACACTTAGTTGCAATTTACAGCACATTGATTCTCTTCCACTACTATTTTAAAGGAGTAATTGTTTTAGTTCTAAGTAAGAAAACATTTAGTTCATCACAACCAATACTGTTCCATTGGTGCCCGGGTCTTCTCTCACAATGCATGGGTTAAATCCCATCGACCGCGCTGGCCAAGTGATTATTCGTATATCTCATACATCTTTACTTTTAGCACTACTTTGATAATCATATGTGCCATTATTCCGTTATGCACCTTCACTTACAAGTAGCTGATGTTTTTATAGTGTTGATATATAAATATTGATATTTATCCCGTAATTATAACCCATTTACGAGTAGCTTTAGGACAATCATTGGCTCTTATGATTTTATGTCGATATTTCAACCTAATTCCGTAGTGCTCAAAACATGACCTTTAACTACCTATACGGGCGTAATCGTTGAATTGTGGGGCAATTATTCCATAAACATAACAAATATAAAAAAAATATTTACCTACTGCAGAAAGTACTTTATTTAATGAGTAAATAGACATTCAATCAATCGACATTGATGTTCGACAACAATACATTTATTAATGCTCGGAAGCCTTTATACAAAAGGAATTTTACTTTGTTAATATAATCTAAGATTCAACATCTTTTTTTACAGTATCTCACCATTGTGTTCAAAATTATATTAAAAAATACTCTTGACATACTCGTAATCACATATACAAAAACTATTAACCTGTATGAAATTTATTATTTGCATGGCACAGTTATTTACAAGAAAAAACCCTAACGGTGAATTTACTTGAAAACTTTAGAAATGTAAAATAACATAAAAATGAATGTAAGACATTATTGGGAAAAACATTTTAGGCGGGTTTATCCAAGCAATATCACTTTTACTCATACGTAAAACCCAGTTACAATCACGAAACACTGCATGAATAAATATTAAAACGAATAGCTTGTGCAGCTCATAAATTTGTAATACTACCAGCCAATTTTGTTAAATGACGGCATTATGGTTATCAATTTAAATATATAATCCATACGTGGATAAAATGAATAACATGTAAAAGCCCCAACTAACTGTCATTTACTAGTTTTAAAGTGTTTACGTAATCGAAAACTAAATTATTATGACAAAGCAAGTAAATAAAAGTTTTGCGTTCATCTTGTGCCTGAGAAAAAACATATTCGTTATTAGATTATTTTTTATAATATGTAATTAGCAAAGCGACGTTGAAGCGATGGTGTAGCCGACAAATGAGCACACGAGCAAGTAAGTGGTCACTGCCGCCCACGGACATTAGTAACACTAAAGGCATCACCGATACGCTTTCGGCCAGGCAATAAGAAAAAAGAAAGAAATACTGGCGCCTAGGCGATAGTGTCTATAGTGGGATTTTATATTGTGACCTTTTACCGCCGAATGAAATCATCGATTCAATTTTTTACAACGAACAGCAGACGAAAACTTAGTGAGAAATTGAGAATAAGGGGTTGGAATTTACCAACATAAAGAGTCTTTCATCACTATAACGACAGACAACATCATATATTAGACCACTCAGCAAAAATTGAGAGAGCTTGGTTGGGAAGTATTAATACATCCATTATATTCGTATAGCCTTTATAGCCGTGCGCCCTCAAATTTCCGCGTGGTACGATCTATTCAGATTTTTTTAGATGTAAGGTTAATATCAAGGGAGGACTGTCAAAATCACGATGGAAAGGTAATCTACAAGATTGCAACAACCTTTAGAACAAAAGAGCACCTATGCATGGATACATAGAGTACATACATTATAATTAAATGTAAATAATTAAAAAATATATATATTTTTACTATACCATAAAATACGATAGATATCCTGTAACACGGTACCCATATGGAAAATTATTTTACCATTTGAAAAGTGCGCTATTTTGGATGGACACAGAATATTTATTATGATGATGTTATATATATTTGTAATTGATATTACAAATACTGATATTACAAGGAGTGCAAATTTTGTAAATTTATATGGCAACTAATCTCCGAAACCACGGCATCCATTTGAAATTTAAATCTACATTTTAAATTTTTGCATTTTAAATTTTTTAAATCTACCCACATTATAACGCATGGACATAGGCTAAATAACATTTGTTAAACCAAGAAGAAAACAAAACGGGTCACTACTAAAATATAAAGAAACGTTTTTCCAATCTTATAACGTGTCTTGTGTGAGATTGATAAAGTAACATATATTGCGATCATTGAATAAAGTATTGTAAATATGATTGTGAATGAAGTAGCACACTCACGATCAACACATATTGTACGTACCTTAAAATATTTCAATACTATTGAAATTTTATGTATCGGATGTACCAAAAATTTCGTATTCGAAATGTTTTATTCACGTTCCGCTTCAATCACCATCAACACATATTTTGTTCAAAGGCTTTTCAGAGCGTGTATATAAAAGACCCGTTCTTTCGTGCGTTGAAAGCTCCGCCACAACGTCACCGCTTTCGTCATTCACCCGCAATACTATGTTTTAGACATCTATTAGATTTTGAGTTTACTTTACTTATTTAAAGCTGAAACATTTGAATTGAATTTTATACTACTTAATATAAATACGTCGTTGGCTGAGTCAACGAAGTAGTTTGATAGCATAAAATATAAATCCACTCGTAATGGAATTACATGTTCTCATAAGTTGATTCATTCCTTGTGGCTTCATAGTCGTCCAAAGTTGAATGTCAATTTTGAATTGTAAAATTGTATAATCGTTATGAGTAGAATATAATTGATTTTAAATCCAATCTTTTAAGTAATGGTCAAGTCTAGGTCATAGATTAACAAACAAGAAGAACAGTATAACAAACAACTACAGTTTATATATATAAATGGAAAGTCATATAAAAATAGATAATTATATTATTTGGCCGCTAGCGGGTTGTTAATACTGAACATTGATTGACGTGGAACGCTCAGTAAACTGATCGTTGATATACGATTCCGATTATACATTCGTTAGGACTAATTTGTAGAATATTTGGCAGTGACCCTTACTGCCACGCGCGGGTATCGAATACTATTACCAGCCAGAGCAATCATTTATATGACAAATACAAGTGTAAGGTGAGCTAAATTAAGAAATATAAGTAATACAAAAGTAATTAAATTACAGGCTTTCTGTTCTTACTCAACTTAACATTTTAATGAGATAGCATTTTAAATAATCTTACTAAAGTAATCAAATAATTTGTACAGACCTGAATAGCGGCAAATTCCAATGTTTGTAAAGGACACTTATTTCTTTGAGCACGGTTGACTCTTTTCAGTCTGATCACTTCCTCAGCTAGTCACTGAATGCCTTGATGTTTTCGCCCTCAAGATGAGGTGAGCAGATAGAAGAAATGAATGTGTAAATGAGTAGCAAGAATGAATGGTGTGAATCTAGACAAGTGCATGATTTAAGAAGTGTTAACTAGTTATGTTGCATTGTGTGTAGACCTATCCTTACACATATTTGTTCTATAATCGCGAATGTTCGTGATTTCACATTAGTGTATGTCTATAACAATCGCAGCATAGTGAATTGTAATGGCTTCAGGAAGTAAAAATTATTAAAAAAAAATTAAAGGCAGCTTTACAGGAAGGCATCCAGTATTCAAATTGGTCTTCCATCCCTTATAAAATTTAGTATTTCCCTGGAGTTTGATCGCGGAAATATTTAATAATGTACCCTCTACTCACAACGATTGGTTTATGTACATCTAAATGGAATATACAGACGGTTTTAACAAGAGCATATACCCAAGGGGCTGGAGTGGACTTGTTGACTTTTTGGCTTAAAAACCTTTTGCAACTCGTAACAATTTCCACTGTCGTTTTCGAGGTACAAGCTAGATAAAGGGATACATATGTAAAGGGGTCACATTCAGTATCCAATTTACAGAATACGCTTTTTTTGTGTCTACCTAAATAAAATATTATGAACATATTATACTACAATGTTTTTGTACCATGTCAGCTCTTCATGATTTTTTATGTATAATAAATTATGGCATACTGACTCACATGACTAACATCATACCTAAGTATACGGAACATAAAAAATATAAGAGACTCTATCTTTACTAAATAATGCACAAAATGTAGGTAGTACTATTTTCTTTATTACAGATTTTTAGAACCACTGAAGTAGTATAGGAAAGGTTCATACAAATCCTTCTAAGCATGGTCTGAGTTTTATATTACTGAAACTCGATTGATCATATCTATCAGGTTTATTGACACCACTAACGTACTGATTTACAGAGTAAAAATTATTGAAAAGAAGATTTTGTTACATATTTATTCACATTAAATTCGTGCGTACCTAAATGAAATCAATTTCAGTAGCTGATATCACACCTTTTCTTCCCGTTGAAGGAACAATGGATTAAGGAAAATCCCAAACGTTAAACGGAAGAACCTCTTTGTAATGTCTATACTAGCTACACTTATATCCCCAGGAGAGGATACAGTACTGTTATTTCCGTTCCTTCCTCAAACTAAATACGACGAAGGAAACTATGCTTACATTTATATAATTTAATTTTCTTTCTGTTTTCGATCGTTTTGTGTTAATACAACATATCTTACGGATATGAAAAATAGGTTAGTTCAATAAATTATTGTATTAAGTAAGAAACGATCCAAATAAGAATAAAATAACAGTCTTATGAATATGTTTTTTCCAGTACTTAGAAAAATTAGCACGGACTGCCCGCCTAAATCAAAATTGTCACCGCTACTCATATTCATCATGAAACAATAAATATTCCTGGTTTTATTTTGTCACGTGAATACAAAATGAAGGTCAATTCGAAATTCCTGACCGATTACTTATTTAATTTAAAGAAATCGAGATGAAAGTAAATTTACTTGACTTATGACATCCGATTTACAACAAAGTTCTCAAGTTAACAAATTTGTGTTCTTGAAAACTGCAGCCCGATATTTGAGTTCTCGGTCTATTCTCAAAGAGCCTGAGCATAATGAACATTTGTATTTTGTTTTGAATAAGGTATATTTCCCGCTTAGCTATAAACTGATAAAATTTCATGTTGTACATACAAGTATCATTTACGATTCAGTTAAGCAAACAGTTGCCATGTGTAAGCGGTGTCCCGAACTCCCAGTTTCTGAAAGTAATACGGAAAAATATCATAATACAGTGGTTTTCTCCTGTCTTTTTCAAAGTTGTTCTTGACTACAATCCCATCTGATTGTAAATTGCGTTTGTTAAGTCCTACCATTTGTCCCGTCACGCTCACCTGTATATGTAAGAAGTTGGAGTCTCAATACAGTTTAAAAAACATATACGAAACATCAGCACTTTATTTCATTACCAATATTTAGAAACACCCAAATGCATCCTGAATTCCTGAAAGGAAAAAGAAATTAAGAAAAAGGTATCAGGGTACACAAAAAGTGTGTTTCCATGCACTCAAGACAACTAACTCTAGTGTCAAGCTACATATGTGATAATTGTTATTTTGAATTTCAATTCTAATTCAAAATAATTAATATAGATTTAGTCATTTTATAAATATACACTTATTCACGTATTTTTTGCTCCTATTACCGTTTCGAAAAAGTGCTTAATATCCTATACAACAGTTATAAGCTACGCTTTTGACATAACTCGTAAAATTTGATACAATATAACATACAATAAATGTGCTTGTTTTATTGATGAATCCCCCTACAAGACTTATAGTTTCAATTTAATTTTGGTCAAAAGCATCCAAAACTAGAAATGTAAATTTTCCACGTTTGTTTTTTTTGTTTTATTTTGGTAATAGCCGACAAACGTGCAGACGAGCCACTTGATGGTAAATGGTCATCATCGCCCATGGACATCAGCAAGACCAAATGTATCACTGATGCATTGTCGGCCAGGATATGAGAAGGTAAAAAAGAAGCTCTCAGCCGGAACACGACGAGTCGTTTGGCGGCTGACTCAAGTAGGAAGGTGGTAGCTAGCCAGGCAGGCTTCACAAAAATATAATAATACCAATAATCATATTAGCGACTTAATAATACTGTTGATAATATAATATTTACGCGAAGCCCTACCACCAAGCAGGCTGGCCTCTGTCGCCTCTTACGACACCCTGTTCAGCCAGCGTGGGATTGGGGGATATTCTAGGCCGCCCCAATACGGCCTATTTTACGGCCCTATACGGTTTGTGTTAAAATGTAAGTAAGTTTATATTCGGATATGGTAATGAACTCTCGTTTAGATCTTTATTAGGTTACTTGTCAAAAGTACTTTATGTACGTAAAAAAAAATCAGCCATGAAAAATTCTCAAACAGAACTTCGTTTACTCCTTTCAAACGGAATGATGAACATTTATTCTTAGAATATTGGAAATTTTACAAAGTGGGCTAGCGGCTGTGGGTCTAGTGAGGGACAAGGGCAAAGAAGCGAGCGCTTTCCAGTCCATTTCAGCGCCAGCGGGTTCGTAATTACGCTCAAATTTTGTTAGGAACCGTAGGTTCTGAAAGTAAAGAATGATTAAAGATGATATAAAAAATATTTAACGGGGCCCTGTATGTCAATTTTAATAATTGTCGTGGAGGTATGCTATCAAGACCTACAATCGATATAGAGCACACTAGCAATTATTATGGTGTTGCCTATCTGTTACAGCGTTACTGTACATACATTTTTAAATGTAGCTTCGTATGTATATGTAGAATATTTTCGATGTCGGAAAAGGTGTTCTTTGGATGAATAATGTGACTATTGTAATACATTAATATTTTCCTTAGTGTTTAAATCGTCAATAAAAGGATAAAACGAAGATCAAACACACCCGTGTCCCCCTCATTCTGACTGTTAAAATTATACGTTTTTGTTGCTCAGCACAGCGGTTTGTTACCTTTCAATCGTAATATGTACAAAGACTTATTTTTAATTATAGTAAAATAATCTCCTTTAAAGGCGTGAGATTGCTTATAAATATAATTATGTGCTATAAACTCTAAATTATCGTTTTAAGTAGCAGGAAATTCAGATATCATACCGACTAAAAAATTACATTTATTCGAACACTATCGCGATTTTTCTTAAATCTACTAGACAGCAAACATCGTAACGCTGTACATACATATACTGACGCATCAAATAAACAACTAAATTATATTCTTGCCAACAAACTTCACAGAGCAATACCTATAAATTGCTCATTGTTAACTCTGGGTAAATCTTTAGATGCTAACTAAAAAATATTTCTTAATATATACAGTTTTCACCTAAAACTCGGAATAAATTGAATCGCATACACACTTTATGCAATTGACATATTTGCTTACAGACTGTGAACCCCAGTCTAGAGAATCCAATTTCCGTATTTCCAGCAAAAACTTCAGTGAAGTCGCCCAAGAAAATCGTCTAAATTGTCAGTTAGTGTACAAACATAAGCTTTGACACTAATTAACGTTTTTATACATTTGAATAGTGTTTTGTAACTCAATGTTTATGTTACTCGGTTGCAGACGTCCTCGGGCATTTTTGAGTTTTTGATACTTTGATTGAGTATTCGGAATTACTGTAATTATGATTCACCAAGTCAACACTTAAGTCATTGTTCTGATATTGCAGAAATTTCTGCAGGAACAAGTTTATTATTTTTAATAGTTGAAATGATTCAATTAAACTTTAATCCTACCAGGTATAAACTCACTGATATCTATGATAAATAAAGTTCTCCAATGCCTGAGTTTTAGGACCGAAGTTTTAGCAAAGCACTCCCTCAGGTGTGGTAGTGTTAGCAGTTATTTTGAACTCTATGAACATTAAAAGTGAGGAGTGTTATTATGGTTTTTCCTTTCCTTACGGTCCTAAGCACAGCAATTGTTACAAAGGGCATGAGAGTTAGAAAGTTATAATGAAAACATTACTTCCGTCGACAACGTTGAGCACAGCCGTGTGGTGGAAAGTACAAAAATAAAAACAACGCTTACATTTCCAATATTAATAAATGTTGTATTTCTATATTGATTCTACTTTTGCTCATAATTTTTAGAAATAGAATTTGAAATTCTAATTTTCAAT
The DNA here is from genome assembly GCA_018251895.1 of Agathymus mariae mariae. Classification (NCBI taxonomy): domain Eukaryota; kingdom Metazoa; phylum Arthropoda; class Insecta; order Lepidoptera; family Hesperiidae; genus Agathymus; species Agathymus mariae. The sequence continues at coordinate 15,930 of DWPT01001395.1, forward strand.
ATGGTTACCGATACACAGTTGTTATGAAAGAGTACAGTCAAGTTCATTTATGTTTATAATATTGTTATCTTATATATATTGTTATGTTATGTATATTGTTATGTTATATATATTGTATCATCATATACAAATTTATACTATACAAGTTAATATATACCTCTCAGAAGGAATTTCTAATCTGTGACCTAAAAGCCTTCAGGAACATGAAAATGTCAACGTTATTCGCGCATCGCCTAAGGAAATGCAAAGAAACTCGTTCCCATTACATGTTACTTTATGCTAGACTTTGCCAGATAATACAAAGAGGTAAAATAATGAAAACTATAATCTCTGGGACTAGAAGACGAATTCAAAAACTTGTTTCCAAAGCAGCACTATCCTTTATTACCACAGACTATAGAATATTTAGAAAAGTCAACCTTTAATTGGCGTGAGTTTTCTTTGAATATGGGTGCTTAAAAACAATAAGTTATTAAATGGTTAATTTCAGTAGAGACATAAAAAAGTCGGCACATTTTTGCCGAAGTGAAGGAGGATTAATATATATATGTTATATGTGCAACCCGACAATGATCGTCGATACATCACTGGCTCTGAAGGAGATCTATTGGGCACTCAAAATATTAAAAGAAAATCACAGGTTAAGTGTTTTTTTTAATATTGATTTTTATATACTACTGTGCGCTTTTGTATACCTTATTTACAAATAAATAAAATCCACCGGGTTTTTAGTGTTGTAATTTTCTTCATGGACGATACAAATAGTAATACAAATCATATAAGCTGTTGTAATTTTTTGTAAAAATTTATCTTAAGTTATTATTTTGTCTGAAATATTTTTTTTCATTTTGGTAAAGGATAAGTATAAATTTGTATAAGAGCACTTGGTCAATAAGAATATATGAAAGTCCAAGTGGTCTACTATCTAAAAAATATGCACGTTTAATACAGACTTTGAAATGGCATAATACATACTTTCTTTACACACACATGTGATGTAAATACGAGTTTATTGCTATTCATCTACACCTGCATAATAAGTTCGACAATTTTTTTATTTTAATTAATTAATATCCTGTCTTAGTTGTATCTTATGATTAGGGCTTTATAAAAAAAACTACTTTACATAGTCATAAAACTTTATTTGTTTTACTTACATTTAATGCTCAAACTGTCTGCCATCAGGTCTGATACAGGCGCGACACCTTTGATTTAAAGCTTTTTTGAGCAATCGCGTATTAGGTTTATGTTATTGTTGAAGTGGCTCACTATACGTTGCTTCGTGACTTTTCTAAACTTCTAATCGGCTTGGAGTACACGTCTTTTTTTGGCAAACCCAATAAGAAATTCCGGCGGATTCAGGTCCGGGAAACTTGGAGGCCCCAAAACGCCTCTATTAGAATTATTTAAATGTGACATTAGATACGCTCAGCTGTCCATTACTTCGTGCCCAGAACACCCATAATACTGGAACCAATGGGATTCTGTCACTACCTCGGGCACCTATTCCAGTAAATTTGGTATATTGTGTTGTTTCAGGTTTATCCATCCTTTCCAGGACATCATATAAATAATGTATATACATAACTGAATATATACATATTCGGTTTCGTTATACTGGACTGGAATAACTTTCCCTTCTTCTTCAGTCTTCAGGAGGAGAGTGGAGAGACTTTTATAAGTAAGTGTGTGCAACATCTTAAACTTCATCACCAGTTACCATCAGGTTCGATTGTTGTCGAGCATTAACTTATTTATGTAACAAATGTATCATATAGATCGTTATATTTACGAATATAAAACTAAAGTAAGCCATTTTAGTAAAATTGAAACAGGATGTCACTAGCTAAACTATCGCTACACACATGTAAAATATTTCACCCGCATAAATAAATCAAGTGAAGGTTGTTTGCATTCAAAAACTTTAAGTAATATTAAACAGATAAGTTTAGTGCTGAACTTCTTGGTCCTGTATACTTCTCTATTAACATTAAGTTTCTAACCAGTTTCTAACCAGGATCAGATAAGTTTTGTTGTGACTAATGTGTACCTCTTCAATCAAGACCATTTCCTAACCAAACAATAAGAGGGCTGCCATTCAAGCGACACATTCAAACGACATAGATGGCGCCACCGTTCGATATAGTTTAAAAGCGAACGCTCCGGAAGGGCGGGCATCACTGCTGTCCGATAATTGTTATAGATACAATAAGAGTGTAGTGTTGGTCAGTGGTGTATTTATTATACGTGCTCTAACACTAAGTATTGAATTTTTTTTTATACGCAATATCATAATTTTTTGAGAAATATGCTAAGAATATCAAAAAAATGTTCCTCAGTTGGTACCTACGTCATAAAAAGAAGCCTGCGATGATGAATCAGTCAGTCAGGATATGTATTTTTATATGTACAGAAAATTGAAGGTAAGTAGTAGGCCCGAAAACTACTTTGTCTTAAAAAATATTAGAAAATAATTAAAAAGGCAGGTATCACATATATCCACGATCTGAAAGCACAAAGTTACTTATAGCTGCCATTGCTGGTAATCGAATCTTGAACCTCTCGCTCAACAGGGTCACAACTCACGGCTATGGGATTGTCAAATATTGTAGCAAGATCCTATGCCACGTTACAAGTTACATTAGAACAATACAGCATAAGAACATACCTTAATAATAAAGTTGTAACGGGGTCGAATATGCAAATTAATTAATTAATTTAAAATTAAATAAATTAATTAAATTAATTGGATAATATATATAGTATATAGTTAGGTTTTGTTATCGGTATCAAGGACAAAATATATTTTTTTATTCTTTTTCAGTCTGTCTGACCACGTATCACACTTAAACCACTGAACAGATACATGATACTTAGGATATTTGTAACTTATATTATGGGTCATAATGTAGGATTTTTGCAGC
>DWPT01001396.1:0-18852 GCA_018251895.1 Agathymus mariae mariae
ATAACTTAATACTAATAACACTTTCTTTTTTATAAAGATTTGTTACAGTCGTTTAGAATTATTTTTATATAATAAATATAATGGCAATGAAGGCATTAATTCAACTTTATCAATCGTTAAGCATACGGAGCTTGGCACGTATATGGCATATATGATCAAGTTCCCATGTAAACAAAAAAATGTGCCTAAACTATGACACTTCTGTCGTTGTAGCACGGTTTGTTTTTGTGTGGCCAAGCTGCCAGGTACAATGCAGCCGCGTAACGGTTAACAGACGGCCTGGCGTGACGATTGCGGCGTGTGCGTTCTGCATTCCTGCGTCTGCTTCCATTGCTCTGACGGCAATGAGGTCGATGAATACGATAGAATTGCCTAGTAACTTCATATCATTATTTAAAATGAAAATAATCATAACAATTCATTGTCATTCATTTCTGAAAACATTCCTTACGTTTACATACATGGAGTGGAGTGACAAGTGATTTTAAAAGGTGTTTTGAAAATTTTGTTTTCTTCGTTTTGGTCGTTTCGGGACTAGTTTTTTCTAGTTCTATGCACAAGAAATTTATTTGATTTTCTATTAAATTCATAAAAAAAACTGTTCAGTCGTTCATTAGATAGCGTCAAGCCGTCGTTGGGACGGTAATGAGTTATAACACCGCTAAATGTAGTTACGTTAAAATATTTAACTTCATAATTTCAAGTAAAACGCTATTAGTTGTGACGTGTACTTATGTATAAAGATTAAGCCAAGTGTCACTTTAAATAATCATTACAAGTGTTCACGATAAATTCCTAACCTACATAATTTTTGTAACAATTGTAAAAGGGAACACGTTTTAAAATATTTCAGGTTGATAAATGATAAATATTGACCTGTTCTCATGAACACTAAATGGTACTGGAAGATATGACAGTATCGAATCCGATTAATGTTAGCAATGTCACCACACTGTGCTGTTCTATATGTGCCAGAAGAAGATTCAAAGAGATTGTTACTTACATCTGAATTTGAACTGACGCATGGGTCTTCTGCAACACCACTACGGTAAAGTAAGAAAGTTGTGAGCGAGAAAAAGTCTTGATCAAATTCAAAATTGTTGAGGCGGCGGCAATATATTATCTCATAGGCAAAGGCATTGAACTTGAGTAATTTGAGTACTCTTACAGTCTTGTAATAATCTTAATGGTTCTGGATATACGCTTGAACATACTCATAATTTGTTGTAGCCAATTGATGGATCGATCTCATAAAACTACCCTGAGGATTTTACATCGGCGTTGAATAGCTTCGAGTGGATTTAAATTAGTAAAAGTTCCATACATTGGATCGCTTTCCAAAGAAACCTCGCATTCCTGACCATATGATACAAAAAGGCCACTTTAATGAAAAGTACTAGGAACAAATAACAACCGTCTCACCGAATACTGTAACATCTAATTAACCTACCTTAAAGGGGTTAATTTTAATTACATCAAGTTGATACCAATTCCATAGATGAACAAAAGTCTAAAGTCTGGTTACGTCATCACAGCATTATGACTGAAACTGACAGACAGAAAAAAGCGTAACATATTATTATTCTATGCTGTAATTCCTTACCTAATTAGTATTGAAGAGTTTAAAGTATCCACTTCGTTTCATTTTAAATAACAGAGAAGTCAAATTTGCCCGTGAATTTTAAGTAGTTTGCATTAACACGCAAAGTTTAGACGTAATTGTTTAAGCATAGAAATAAACCAAGCAAAGCAAATATGCAGTTATATAACTATCGATACATATCGTCATCGTACAAGTTGCAAGCAAAGAGCCGCTAAATTGAGTTGTGTTATTTTAGTGACTGCCTCTAGTGGTTTCTTTGTTTGACTCATTACTCATTACCGCGCAACGATGCCCGATTTCGGTTTAAAAATAATAGTAAAAAAAACATGGCGCCAACTTACATTACTCTGTCAACCAAATGTGCATATTTCATTGGGTTACTTTTTGCATTTAAACTTTTTTGAAATTGCATTTAAAACGGAGATCTAAACGAGTCTTCGTGTAAAAAGTTAAACATAAAAAAAAACACCTTAAGACCAACTTAGTACTCGGGAGGTTTGTTATGTGCCCGCTGACCCAACTTCTCTCTTATTTGTGATCGTTGGCAGGTTTGCTTCTCAAACGATGACTAATGTCCCTTACACAGGATATTTTATAATCGGTCATTATGGTTTAGGTCGAATACGTTTATTTGCACACGAAGTTCAATAACTCATGAAATCTATTTATAGATAATGACAGCAGCAATAAAACAAATTAAAATCATTAGTCGGTTTGAAAAGTTGATTCTCATAGAAGACTGCCGGCCTTTCCCGACTTCGTTCGTTACCTTCCGCATTTACACAACCCAAAAAACTTTTCTCTCTGATTCCGATTTCCTGAGAAAATTCTATTAGTTTCTGAACATAACCTAGAAAATTTTTTTTATGCGTTCTCCCTTCTGTTAGGCCTAAAAGAATTGGTAGTTTAAAATTACTTGAAACTAAACGATGCAGAAAAAAAAACACGCAATAGGTTGTAGAAAAATTTAATTGAAATATTATCTTCCAGTTATATATTAGTATCAATCTGATTATTAACTCTTGTATACATCACCTATATTGCAAATTAATAAACGCCAGAGAATGTTCATCATAAATCGAGCAAAGAGAATGCGTAATGTTTAGTTACTGTGAGTCATAAACACACTACCTTTTTTATTGTTCTAAGCTGACATCTCTCTGTCGGATGTAATGTGTGTTACATCACAAAATATAAATAACTTTCTGCTATTGACTTTCATCGTGTGGTAACACGCGTATTTTATAAACAGATTTATAAAGCTAATTTATCCCTTCAAGCATTATCTAAATTTCATTAGTTTTATTGCTTTCTTTTACGGCCACGCATAAAGATATGGTAGTGCTTCACACTGTGTGTGATGTGGCGAACGCAAACTGCGAAGTATGCACTACGCACGCGCTTACTGACAAACATGGTAAGGGCTACAAGGGTGTGCGGGGCAAGGGATGAAAGTATAACAATAAATAACCACAAGATATCAATTAAGGCTTATGTTTATCGTCATTTATACATCGGTGTGTAATATTATATTGTGTCTTTTTTTATAAACCTTTTGTCTTAAATTTTATCTCGGTAACTTTCTTTCGATTAAAATTATTTATACATCACAAGAATTTAATATTTTCTTGGTTGTTATGTTTTCATTTCGCCTTCAAGAGATTTAGAGTTCTTTTATGGGGCTTGGCGTTCATTTTTACAATAAGGTTCCAAAGTTGATACGTGAGTTACCTATTAGAACTTTGAAGGGACGCATTAAAGCAAAGCTTACAGATACTATCATATTATCAAGAAACCGGTTCCGCGCAAGTTTAAACTTACTTTGTTATTGCCACGTGTTCGTTTTGTGTGCTGAGGAGTTACTTTTACGGTTTTTTCGCATCAATGTTAAAGGACCTTTTCGAAACTAGCAGAAGCAAGAAATGACGCGTATAAATGTATTAACAGAATGAGTTAATGATTAAATTATATAGAATTTGGTCATCTGGCGCTTGAATGATAAATATATCCTTCTAAAACGAGCGGTGAAAGATATATGTCACATTGATATTCGTATGTGTAATCGACAAAATATTTGATGCCCTGTGTGATATAGTTGAAGTGGATTCAGTTAAAGTGTATTCTAATTTTCGTACAGTGTCGGAGGTTTTGAAGTTTTATCGTTACCTTATCGACTGGGGATGTAATCGATATTAAATTTCGGATCTGGTTATCGATATATGAATAATATTTTACCGGCTCAGTTACGATTATGGATATGAAATGGTTTCGGAGTATCCGATTATTTCGGATAATTTCGGTTACGGATTTTTTTGAGAATTACGACTTGGAAAAAAATAGAATATGTTTAACAAGTTTGACTTTATTTTTAGGTATTATGTGCTATTTTAATTAGAGAAAACACGACGTTTAAAATATTTTATTATAAAATGATCAAAACCTATAATTTAGACTGCCGTTATACGAAATTATTCGAAACATTTTTATCGGATTTTTATTCGGATATCCGATACGCTTCGGTTACGGTTACAGTCCTCCATAACATCCCTGTTATCGACATGTTATTATGGGTTCGCGATATCGACGGTACGATCACGATGCTATCATGTGATATCACTTTCGCCTTGGACATGTAATTTTACACAATTTATGGGCATCGAACTACCTTAACAGCTGTTTCGTGAAGATGTATCTGATTTCTGATGACGAAAAAATGTTAATTTCTGTATAATACAGAATGACAATACTGACAGTGTACGTACTGAAACATGTCTTTAATCGTTGACGATCATTTAACTTCTGGACGATTTGTTTGATTTTCGTCATATTTAAACGTTTGTTTCGTTGAGTGGATGTTTCATAGTATCGATAGTATCCAACAGGTGGCGCTGAACTGAAATTGTTGACAATTTCCATTTTTAAATTTTAATTAATACTTAAATTATAATCCAGAATGTCTGCCGTACCGTACGGGTGTTCATAAAACATTATTATTACTAGATTAAAACTTCGCAGCCACAGTGTGTGTGAAAGAGAAAGTAAAATAGGATCTTTACTTTTTTGTTATGATTGCGTTACTACAACCGGCTATTCACATGCGATAATATCAAAATTGGATAACCTACTGCATAAATATACCGCCGGTCCTTACCAAGAACGAATCACTCTATAGTTATTCATGAGAAAGATTTCGGGATAACAATAAGGCTGGAAAAATTGTAACAATTGTCTTGGATATAGAACCTATCGAGGTTATACCTGTAAGGATCATGTTTCTCGAAGCGAAGTGAGTGCACTTTATTAGTAAAATAATAAACAAGTCTATTCATATTCGCTAAAAGGAAAACCTCCTTCCTTCCCGTCGTCGGTATATAGCGATTGGATTTATTAGCATGCTAACAGGAACATGCTTATTACTAACGTTATCGGATAGACGCCCATTAACACGCTTTCGTGCTCCTAATGTACATGTATTTCTAGATTGCTCTATCAGTCCCTTTTATCACGTATTTACAAGTCCCCAAGAATAATTTTCTACGAATGTTGTTTTCATATTCAGCCACGGGCCATTTGATAATGAGTGTCAATATCGCGCATGAACATAGGCAATCCGACGAGTGGCAAACACAGGACCGGATCCTTCAGCTCCTTTTCATGACTTACTTTGAAGCGCTGCAACGCTGACAGCTTGTTAAAATCGTATCACCGACCGACTAAGCGTCGACGCTGTCGACACTTAGATGGGAGACTGCTGGCGGCAAACTACGATTGACTGTCACGGCACGTTCAATTGCTGGTTTGTACTGTAAAATAGCAGACTGAACGTCAAGATGGAGGACATCGAAGACCATAAAAACTTCCTATCTACAAGATGTAACTACCAACGACTCTATCAGTCAGCAACAAAGCAGCGTGACGAACCGTGCTCCAGATCTCTTCACAAGACCGTTGCTCTCCAGTGAACCTCTAATGACTTGAAGCCTTTACGTACTTGCTAAACGGAGTCATTTTGCGGTTGGTAAAGCTTGTAATTGCATATAAATATTACGTTTTACATCTCAACAAAACTAAATTGGATGAACTGAACCAATGCTCTACATAACATAAATATTTAGTAATATGTGAAAAAATATCCTCTGAGGGCCGCGAGTGAGCTGCGTGAATCATGGTTCACCGTTACTTGAAATGCCTTACATTTGTCCTTATACTCGAAATATTGTAGTTGCTGTATTGAGTATATATCACCGCAGTACAGTGTAAAATGCAAAGACAAATGTAAAATGTAAGTATAAGTTGTACAATTGCGAGTTGAAATTATTAATTAGTTATAAGAATATTCTCAATTGGTCGTCCTTAATTCTTCGTAGTCACCTTAATAGTTTTATTTGTTAAAAATTTAAATCGTTGCGTTTGCAAGCTCCTTAAGGTTATTCACGTACTGCGATTAAATCAAAGAGTTACGTATAACAAATCGTAATATTGATTGAGCTGTTTAGCTATTCGCGTTCAAATGAATATCATAGTATAGTCAGCGTCAAAAGTGTTTGGAGGGTTTATTATTATGCGGATTCAGTGGCCCGTTACTTGACGGGCAAAGCATTGATGCTTTATTTGATGTTTCTGATTTCCATATGGGATGGGAATCACATAATTGCATGATGTAAGTGCACCGCCAAGCTTAAAATTGTCCGAAATCAGTGCGGACGAAAGAGATTGCAAAAAGTGTTGTTCTTTGTGTATGCACAATTCAATATCTCTGTTTGGTCCATAGTATTGAACAAATACAGCAGTTTTCATTCAATTTATCGAAGGCGCGTCGGTAGCGCCATCTGTAGAAAAATAATATTTTCCAGTTTTGACAGCATTAAATACTAACTTTTTGGATGAGAAGGGCGTATTTGACGCAACTCTAGCAAAATGTCAGAGCTGGCAGGAAGCGATCGGCACTCGACTGTTTTGGTTGGTGACAAAGACGGATGTACCGCGAACTAGCTAAGTAACGGATTTCAAACGTGAATGATTTGAGTTTAAGACGGTGAAAACTCTAACGCGCCGTTCTATTTTATTTTTGTTAACTTACAACATTTCTATTATCTATGCATTTCCTTGACTACTACTTTCATTCTGTATGTTAATTTTCTAATTTCATCAGTTTAAAATCATTGCCAATCTTTGTACGGACTATTTGCATGTAAATATTCTAATTAATTAAATCATAAGTCACGGTAAATAAACCAAATTTAATATCACTTATTATGTATTTAACCAAATAAATAAAATTATTCATAACAACGCTATTATCTCGATTTGATCTGTGAAATTCGAGAATTATGCTGTTGATAATCCACTTTTGACGCTGTCTGTACCAGTTGTTACGTGCCACTCATTGCTCTTTTAGACCCACCGACCTACCTATCACTTCCGACGATATTACCCACAGCATTTATACGGTATACTTATCTTAAAAACGAGTTTTATTTCAGTGCTCGTGTACGTACAATACCCACTTGCAAAATAAATCGACCTTCAGACATGCCTTTCTATACTTATGTTACATACTTAAGCTAAAATAATTATTGCGCTGCGTACGCAGACTCACAATTATTAAGTTGTTCCTACGTATTAAACAGTGAGTGAGTAAAGAGAGTGCGAATTTTATGAGTTTGTGTATATGCGGAAGATAATCTCCGGAGTCACGGCACCTATTCGAATAAAATATTTTACCATTTCAAAGGTATTTCGGATGGACACAGGCTATTTAATAAGTGTACATGGATAATAAAGAATTGTTGAACCTTAACGAACTAGAGGCGGAGTGCTTAGTTCACAACGAAAGTAGAAGAAAACTAAAAAAATATATTATCTCGCATAATACAATAATACAACAGAATGAAAGAATTGTAACTTTCTCTCTCTATTCCTTTGCCTGCTGCTATCAAAAACAGAGTGTATGTTAAGCAGGAGACATTAACATAGACTCAAAAATGGAATCCTTCCTCCTTGACAAAATTTGAAGTAGGTATCTGTCAATATTAAGTCACATGTTGTATGAAAGAGATACATAATTGTTAGTAGAATCGAATTTATCACACAACCTTGCTACGTTTGATAAGATATCTTTAACTGGAAGTCTATCAGTTTTTACTTTAGTCACACAGACAAGATATCAATAAGTAACAAGTTATCTAGGTTTGTTACCACGTTAATTTCCAAACGGACGCAAACGTCATCGTTGAGGAATTCGCACTGAATTTACAATGTTAGTAATTATTACCAGGAACAAATTAATCACCGTTCTGCCACGAATGGCGGTATTTATAAATTATTTTTATACAATAATACTAAGATTCATCAAACCGCATCGCTTTGTGCAATGTTAACTTTGTTTAAATGGGTCATGAGTATAAATAAACGCGTACGTAATAAATGTCATGTCTATCATTATGTCAAGTCGGTTAGTACTAAAACTTATCTGTAGGGGTGTAGTAAGTGCCCTCAATATTTCTAATGATAAAAGACCATCCTTACGTTCCACTAGCTTGGCCGGGGGATATTACTGCAAACTGATTGCAATGCATATGACTGCAATATGAATAAAGTCTGATTATAAAGAGATATAATTTGTTAATTAATCCGTTACAGCGCCATCTATTGGATGTTAATGAATGAATGATAATTGTATGCCAAGCCAAATAGTTGTTAGATATACTAGGATCAATCCCTCCACATCGCACCATCTTATTAGTATTATATTGAGTTATTAATAAGGTATTTGAATCGCTATGTATTTATGTTTCGGCTTGGCAATTACTTCAACCATTTCAGTAGGTACGTAGTATATTTTGAATTTATTTTCGTTTTTAGTACAATTTTTTAGTTTTTATTTTTGATGTTGGTTTAATTAGAAAATCCTTTTTGTTTTTCCATTTTTAGTGTATATATTTTTTACGTAATAAATACGGTATTACTATTATTATTGTTGTTACTATTATTTATAACTGGATATGCATTGGATCATGGAACTTTTGAACGATAGAACCGATGTAGATTGTATTCACTCACACAATTGGTTTGTTACACAAATTCTTACAAATACAGTTTTGGAACGACGTCTATAATATTTAGGGAAACGTACGTCATCACTGTATTCCATTATGGATTTGTAAAACGCAATAACAGCTACAAGGGTTTAGATGATGTAATTATAATAAAAATACATATGTTAATTTGTAATATACAATTGCATCGATTGAGGTTGCGATCGATACTGGATTCAATGTTAATGACATGCCTTTGGCATTTCTTTTACAGTACGAATTAAAAACATTGAAGTGATCAAGATTCCGATATTTACGTTATGTAAATACGTGTTTTGTATTTCCCTTGCTTACCACACCAAATGGTAACCATGGTAAATAAATAACTCCAGTATTTTAAGGTTCTTAACGTTACTGATTTTACAAGCAGTGATAATATTGACTATATATATTTCAATGCAAATCAAATTTGCCCATATAAGACTTACGGTAATACAGAAATTATTTTGTTCAGATCAGTACAGACATAACATTCAAGAGAGTTTGTCGAATACACAGAAAGAATTGAGAAATGGTAAAATTTATTGGCGTGGGTGATGGATGGATAGGGAAAATGTGTATATCGAAGTATCAAAAATATTTAAATTTCACAAGAGTAAGGATATTGTTATTATTAAAAATCTAATAGCTGTGGGTAATAGAAGTAATTAAATAATGGCCTTTTAATTTTAGACGTCCTAAGATATTCTTTAAATTTCACAGTAAAGTAACAGACAAAAGTCTGTGAATGAAAAAAAAGGTGCAATAAATAATAAAAAAAAATTACTCTCATAATTTTGAATCTAAACCGCTAAAAGAAGTAAAACTTCGAGACAAATAATTATAACATAATGATCTAATGACAATATAGCACATGATATTAAAAAAAAATACTAAATATGAAACTCACATATAATATGTTCCGCTATGAAATCCACTGATGCCTATAGTAAATAACCTAATCATTATTATTACAAACGTGCAATTGATGACAGAAGTTAACCAGTCCTAACATATCATAATGATTTACTTATTATTATATAAATGATCTCATAGTATCGGGGATTCAAATCACGATGTTTAGCCGATGGAACAATGATAATGTAATGTGTCAATCCATGATGGGCGTTGGAAGGTACATTTAGGCTGTGCAAATGTAGATACTTTAGTGTTTTGGGTCTTACATATGCCAACAATGGTGAATATTTTTTTAAATAGTATTTGTCGATCACTGCATGAGCAGATTCTGTCACCGGTTTATATAATTACCACTTCATACGTCTATCGTCGATCAAAAATTGGTGTTGCCAACTGGAAGCTAACGAGTATTTGTGCAAGATGCAAATAACAATAATAAACTTCCTATGGAACAGCATTATAAAGCTGTTGCATATATTAGTTGGTGGCGTCGCACGCAGGACACCGAACCGAAAATGTCCTCTTGTCAGTCGCTTTAGATCTAACCTACGAAGTAATCCAAAGCGTTCTGACACCGCTGTCAGGAAGTGGTAATAAGAAAGAATCCAGAGTTTTCTACAATGGTGTCCTGTGTCGCTAACGAAATGCCTCCGCTCACAAAGCATGAGGATTGTTATTGGGTATTCTACTTAATTTGGACAACAATAAATAAATTTGCCAAGAAAAGTTGATTGACCAGAGAATGATTAATTATTAATTAATTAATGATTCGACTTCTAGTACGTTTATAACTTTGGATAATCAGTGTTGTGTTAAACATTTGAACTAAACTAATCGAGCGGTGTAAATATACTGTTAATTAATTGTACTTATCAGAAACCAAATAAAAACTTTGGCATTTATTGATCTCCTTAAGACATGCATGTAAAAATATTGTGAATGAAGAAAGAAAACAAATAGCTAATGGTATTTTGGGTACATTACATTATAAAACAGAAAAAAGAAATAAGTAATAAATAAGGTTTAAAAGCATTCCATTGCTACTGGAAAAATAAACCACTACCTTATTTTGCAGCACGTAAACTAATTTTGCACTTGGGCCGTGAGGTTTATATATTGTCAGAGGCCGGCTACGAAATATTCAAATATAATATAATATTATTTTGTTATACCGAACAAAAATATTTATAAAATACCGTAATAATAAATTAAAAGCGGCGGAAATTATCTCTTCCAAATAATCAATTCTCTCTGAGTATAGAAAAGGTAATTAAGGTTAGGAGTGTTTATATCGTTAATACTTAATTCTAAATAAAAATAACACAAACTAATCAAAGCAATGATAAGTTTGACCACAAGAGACCATGTTCAGAGCAAGAATACAGGATAATGACAAAGAAAAGGTTAAGTAGACCGAGCAAGAGAAATAAGAATGCGGAATAAAGATTACTCTTTTTATTACATTTACACATCCTGCGATGTGGCGTCACTTGAGTTTATTGCAAATATTTGACTCGTGCTCATATTCGCAGTATTCGAAAAAAAAATGCATATTTTTTTCTAAATGGTTCTTGATGAGGTCAAGATATGTTGATATTGCAGCATAGTCAAGGTTAAAATGAATCTTTAAAATGAATCAGTGCAAACGAAGATGACAACTGGAATATTTATTTTACTCGATGTTCAAGAGCCAAAAGTGCCCAATAAATTAAAAATGAGCTAGAGGACATGGTACTTCAGGAGTCACTAAACAATGAACAACATAATTGGGGTATTATAATGAATGGACGCGTACTATAGAAGGATAGATGTGAACTCTTTAGAGTGAGAGATGAATCTTTATAAGAAACGGGACCCTTCAAAGCTGGCTCATTCTAATCAGTGACTTGGTGTTTTGCTTGCCACGACGCCCCAAGCGATTCCCGAGCTAGCCCATACTTCTCGCAGAATACAGCAGATTTTAATAGACCTTTTCACTTTATACGACAGCATATACGTATTGCATACACTTATATCGATATGTTTATATCACAATAACGCTGATTCTTGTCTTTATCTCGAATGAAGTTGGGGCGGGAAACAAAATTATATATATAACATCAATGCATTTTGAATACACATACAGTAAAAATTAGTACAACAATGAAATATTCAATCGTTAGTAACCTTTAATTATTTATCGAATTACCGTTTTTACTGTTGTAAAGTACCGCTTCGGAAAGAAAGAGCACTTGATTTCACATTCGCACCGTAATCTTGATGCAGTTAATTCATTTATTCGTCACGTTTTGTATGTAAATTGTTCGTAATAACACCTTTATGCCGTCATCGTGTTCACAAAATATCTCAAGAGGCACATGAAGCAAAGTGCGTGTTATGTTGTATTTCAAATTACAAGGGGTGGAAGATAGGGTCACTATCACTTTTATCCGACAATCATAACTTATCATTAATACAAACCTAGTACAAACCCCAGCCAATTCCTCAAAATATTGAGCTACAAATGCCTTTGTAACAAAGATGAAATAACGGGAAAAACAAAGAAAATCTTATAAATGATTCGTAAGCCATATATTATAAATTATCAGGGATTTCACAACAATTACTTTTTTCCAACCAAACAATAGGTACTTAATTTAATATATTTTTTTTATAAATTGGTACTTTCCAAAACCTATCTTCAACTTCATAACGTTTAACCATTAACCGTATTAGATAACTTCAAACGAGACTTTAAAATTGGTTAATGATTTATCATATTGTGATAAAGCATTTACTCGAACCAAATTTTTTTAGTTACTTATTTATCAGTAACACAAGTTAACTCACAGCCATTATAAATTCACCTCCTACATGTCACTTCCGACCATAGTCTCGAAGCATCGCGATATTATAGATTACACAATATATCCATGATCACTCCCACGCGTGTACATTTTGGAATTATAATTATAATTTTGATTGTAATGTCTCGCTTAGGAACCAATAATATCATGACTGGTGTTGTCTGATACATAATCTGTGTAATATTTTTATACTATTTACAAACCGTAACCACAGAGTAAGTGACAGGTGTACCTTTTACGCTATATACCATAATAGGGAATCAGATAAAACATACGGATTTTTTTTTATGTAACGCTTTATAATTTTGTTTATTGTTACTCTGCTAGAATAATAATAATAATACTAGCTGTATAGTAGTTACCTGCAACTAGTATAGACTGTAAAAATTATAATATATCTTGAATAAATTTTCGTCAAAGGATAAGATTTCTGTGATTTCCTGTATAAAAAATAAACCTGCTATAGTCAGATATCGGTTCGCATAATTTAAACGACCGTCACAAAATTTATTATCAACATATGTTTACAACAATAATAACAATAAAATTCTTAATGTTGTTAATCTTTGTTGTCGGAGATATAATTTTCTTGTCCTGTAAGTTACACGGAATGAATGGTAAAGTCTATCGACTCGCCGTGCACCAGACGAGCCATATTTGGGTTGGTGAAGTTTTGCATATACATTATCCTGGCGAGATGTGTGCAGTTCGGATATGGATAGAAACGGTTGACCCAAGGGTACAAGAGGATCGCTAAATCCTCGACAATGGTACAAATAATTAAAATTACATTGTGTGATATAATTCTGAATTTATGTCACTGCGTACATTATACGTTGTAATTATAAGGGATACTCATGATTTATGCGTTTTTTTTACCTCACTACATGAATCATGACGACATATTTTGGCGACGTTTTTAAGCATATTACAAATAAATAATTAACTTAATATATTGACCAACAAATTATATAGAACATTCATAGTGAATCTTGATTTTATAACTACAATTGCCAATATATTTATCCATGCAGTAGTTTGTAACATTATCGAGTTCTCACAAATAGACAATCAGACTTTATATAGTAATAACTAATACTACATCAGGTAGGTTATTTTTCCAGATCACTATATGGAAGAAGCAAATGGGTGTAACAAACTACCTTATTTTATAATAGCCCATATGTATCTGTATTCCACCCCAAACAAGAATAATTACAAATCTAACTGCAGTGAGTGCTGACAGATTTCATTGCTAATCTTTAGAGTTTAGACGAAAACGTTTCATATCTTCGGTAAATGCCGTCTTTGAGGAACATTAGAAAAAAAAATTCAAATGAAATCAATTTGAACCTTCGTTTATTAGTTAGAAGTAATTTTCTTATTTATTTATCTGTTCTTGTTTGATGAAAAAGCAAAATGTCAGTTCAAAAATATGATCCACATACAAGTCACCAACTTGTACCAATCTTTTATCTGGCGCCACGAGACTAACTTTGCAGCATAAGCAGACTTCTTCGTAGGTGGCATTTACGATTATGTACTCGTATATGAATTATTATCAAGGTGTATGGAATTCTATTCTGGTTCTGGAAAAACGATTCCCATAAACGTTTCGCTCTAGATGACCTATTTGGTATATGGCTAATGGCGTGCGCGTCGTACTGTGGTCAACGGTTTAGTAACTCGTATGTTTGCGTCATCGACACTGCGTCGTACAGCCAAGAAGTAAATGCATTCTGATATTCATAGCTTCATATAGTTGTTGCTGAACTTGTAGTCTCAGGGGTTCTAATTTACATCTTATTAGTCAAGGATACGAAACAGGATGTCGTTGGCTCACCCTCAATATGTAATAAACTGGATACCTGCCATTGTACATTTTTATGCCTTCGAGACTTGCGCCGTTTTGAGGCTGATGATCTTTGTGATGGTAACACGAGTATATTATTTATTAGGTACATTGGGGATCTCGCATGGTTTGGCAGCATTGAATGTTTATCTGATAAACCGTAAATTTGTAGGCAGACTATGTAATCTAAATGTGTTGTATGATCTGTGGGTTAATTGCGTAACTTAAACTCGTGTCAAATATCGTCATTCTTCTTTTAACACTTGCTTTTGGTAAGGTTACCAGCTGCGACAATTCAATCTTTGGGAGTTATGAACTTCTGCATGACTTTGAAATAACTTTTAACAATAAATAGGCATCTACCGCGCGCTCGCTTTTTACTTCTTCTATATTCTATATAAATAAAAGTTAAAGTAAAAACTTGACCATATCACGAAAGTCGTAGTTGGTAACGTGGTTATAATAATAACAATAGTTATTAGGTCATCTTTTCACATTAATTTGGTTGGTTTTTACGATCACTTCTAGTAAAACTAGCCAAGCTAAGCAATAACTTCGGTACTAGGAAAGAATTTCTGGGATCGCTTACTACTTATGAATCCAACCTACATTCAAGCACTTATATTTTTAAAATAATCATCCATTAAAAAAAAAAGTATTTGTAGTAATGCTTCTGACATGAGTTTTAAATGTATAAGGCTGCAATTCCGTTAACTCGGGTGGAATTCTATTTTTTACCTACCTCTCCAAGAACTTGTCAGCAGAGATTTATTGTCCGATGATTGATAAAGTTTTGCCTTATTACTAGAGTTTAAACTGTGAATATATTTTTTTCCTTCCCGAACATTGGCTTACGTACTATTAGCGAGTACAGCATCTTGTTTCAATACATTCTCGAGAGCCCGATCGCAGCATTAATATTATTATACTACCGGGGCCCAATATTATGAATATAAACCATCCAGAGACAACCTAAAGATCACAAAAAAATTATTAAAATCAGTCCAGCTTTTTATTAATTCAATGACATACAGAACGTACAAAATATTATTTATATATAGATTCTATTTATGGTACATTACATTACAATAATACTTCATCAGTAACAGCTTTATTCACCGAGATAAATCTAGTGAATAAACCAATTGCATTGGTCGCTGACCTCACCGTCGTCGTGATAATTAACAAACGTAGGTACAAACCTACTGTTTATTTGATTATGCAGGGCGCGCTGGTCTTCTGTCTCTATATCGGGCTCGGGAACTATCTAATGAAGCCAAGTTTAGACAATTCTCTGAATGGTTTATAATTTTTGAAGTTCCTAATTTATTGGGTCAGTTTAGGGGAAGTGGAGTTCGCTCCGAACTTTGAATATTGGTTGTTACAGCGGGAAATTTTGCTGCCAGCTTTTCCTTGTGAATTATGAATTTTAATTTAATTAATTAATAGGTACGTGACTATTGGTCTGTGACAAATGGTCTGCGATGTAATCAAAGATCTATGTAATAACTATAGTTCTATATTTTAATCTACTGTAAAGATTATTATTACTTGCAAGAGTGAAATTAATTTTATAATCACCCAGGGATTTGTATGAATGACCATAACGTGTTTAAAACAAAACAAAAGAAATGAACATAATAAACCTTTACCGAAGCCCGACAAATCGCTGCGTGACTAAAAGCCAGACAGACATACACGTGACAAAATCGGTTCACGTTTGTCAATTGTATCGTTTGAC
Source organism: Agathymus mariae mariae (assembly GCA_018251895.1). Lineage (NCBI taxonomy): Eukaryota > Metazoa > Arthropoda > Insecta > Lepidoptera > Hesperiidae > Agathymus > Agathymus mariae. The sequence goes on from DWPT01001396.1 coordinate 16,037, forward strand.
TGCACCGTGTCACGTGTACAGGAACGAGTTAAGGCTTATTATTGTTACTAGACTAGCGTTTCAAACTACGTTTCCTTTGGGAAACATGGCATTGAGCGCGACAAACAAAGAAATACAATGAAATATTATGTTTACAAACTATACCTCGCATCTTGACCTTGCCTTTGTAGGATATGGCCACTGATAAGAAGAGCGCTTGACAAGAATGTCACGATGGGGATCGTCATGTTGTTAGCGTATAATGCTGGAAAGATAAGTATGCCTTACAATGAATATCCAAAAATATGCCCTAAACCACGAATGTTACAGCCTTGACGAGCTACACTTAAATATTTTTTTATGAAAATTTAAGAAATATTAACGTAGAAATGCATACAATTTTATGATTTATTTTATAATACATTTATTAAAGAATATACAAGCTAGTGTATCGGCTTAGACGGCGAAAATTTGATGTATGTGTTTAATTTTGAAACTTTTTATCGGATTCAGTTACGATTTCGGATATATTTTTATTTCGGATATCCGATAGTTTCGGTTACGGTTACGGAGCTCCATAAAATACCTGGTTCCAAGTTATTATGATGAAGTCTAGAAACAATATCTGTAAAACAAGACAGGAGCGGGAAACGTTTATGTTTACCCTGATAAAGTATTATCTCAACAACACGAACATACAATCCAAAATGCTGGACCTGACACTGTCTTCGCAGTTATGACCGAGATAGCTGTTGAATCTGAGATCAGTCGCCATTTGTCAATATTAATTAAAAATCAGCATTACCGATTAACATGACGGCATTAACATTGATGAAATTCCTAAGTTTTGGAACTTTAGCTTTTAAAGCGCCTTCATATAACCATTAATCGCTCACATTTAAATTTTCACTAGGATTAGTGGTGGACATACACAAATGAGACATCGCAAGCACCCTGGACTCCAGTAACAAACATTATCTGATACATAAATATCAGTCCCCGCCGGGAATATGACGTGGGACTTCTCCGTACGAGACATATAGACACGCTAAGAACCTTAGATTATATTTTTCTTGGATTATTAACTCATAATCTTTATTAAGAAGCACTATTGCGGTCTCGCTTCTACTCTTACATTACGCCGCATTAGATGTATATTTAGAAACATATATATTATTCTGTAAAAATAATAACCTGCGGTGTCTAGTTGTCTACGTAACGCGTGTGTAACAAATGTATGAAATATCAGATAAGGTACTACTTGTATATTGCGGAATTGCTATTGTAGTGTGCTTCGAGTCAGCATATGACAGCGGCCTTGGTAACAATTTTCAACAACACCGAACAAAATGTGGGATGTACGGTGGGTTGAACGCAGTCATACTGTGTTTTCTGCTTCCAGTAAATCTCCTATGGGAAACGATAGAATTCAGTTTCATAATTGATTTGTTTTTCATCGTAGTAAAGTTCCACTCTGTTTGTCAGTTTGGTCGAAAAATATTACTCGGGTTTTCAAGTTGTTTACACGAATGTGCAGTGTTTCACGAGGAAGGCTTAGGTGAATAGGGTATACGCAAAAACATTAAGTATCTGATGAAAACGAGTTACAAATTTTTTGGGTGCGGAATAGAACCGAATATTACCGAAATAAAAAATTCATCGTTCACTCAACCGCCCATATTCTTGGCGCATCTTGTATTGTTGGCACAAATCGACATCCTGTTTCTCACTCGTGCGATGCTGTGCCTTAATTCTTCATAATCGCAGTCGGTCGGCTGGATATTCACTAAATTCAACATTGATTAAGGCTTATAAGTTTACATCACTTACACGTTCTCTTTTAAAGAGACTCGGTTCTCTGAGGTCTTATAAATTGGGATGGCCTTAGGACACCGCATAAAAGGCAAATCTAGAGCCATGTGATGAGGTTTATCGTAATCTAGGGGCTATGACGCAGGTGTTGTAATATGTGATACCGATCAACGTCATGTTTACTTCACACCCGGTCGCATTTGCATACGTAATACTGATACGCTAATATTATAGTTTAGGCTGCAAAGTAAATGACTCCGCTTTTTGATATCCGTATCCGATTTCAAATATAACGTGATAGTATCACAGCGAACGAAGCTGAAACGCTTCATTGGCCTGTGAACTATGGCACCGAGCATAGAATCGCCCTTGGACCTTTTGGAATCGGTGACTACTTTTGTAAAATGAGACAAATATTGATTTTTACGACTCTGGCCTATTACTTTAAAATGGTTTACAATGGTTTTGCGCAATAACAACCAATTTCACAGTTGAAGACTGCGTACAGCTCTGAGGATATGAGTTATAATTTCCGGCAAGTCAATTTTTATTAAAGGAAATAAAAATATTAAAATGTGTCCCCACTAACAAATATTTGGTCATATTGAAAAGTTATTAATTACTATACGGTGGTTTTTAAGTAAATATAATAATATTACTGCCGCAAATCGCATAGAATTTTTTGACTTTCACGGGCTATACAGAATAAATCACTTGACTTACTTAAGTAACATGTTATGTTTCATGAATGTTTACAATTCAAGTGAAGTTCATTTATGAGGTCGTTAAAGACAATGTGTTCTGAACAGCTAGTCCATCGGAAGCTCAAAGCGAATCGCCACGGTCCGGGAATTCACTAGACCGCGAAGTAAATGCATTCGCTGAGCAAAAACTGGTATCTTCGAACACTAGATTTCTCCCGTAATAGATCTCATGCTACAGGTTGTAGAATAATTTGCCGTTTAAGGATTTTCATCGTTTTATATTCATTCGACTCGTGATTCAAATGTCGTAAACCATCGTCC
>DWPT01001397.1:0-18846 GCA_018251895.1 Agathymus mariae mariae
CCTGCTCGAGTCAGCCGCCAAACGACTCGTCGTGTTCCGGCTGGGGGCTTGAGAGCCAGTACCTTCTTTTTACCTTCCTCTCATTTCCTGGCCGGCAACGCATACCTTTGGTATTGCAGATGTCCATGAGCGACGATGACCACTTACCATCAGGTGGCTCTTCTGCTCGTTTGTCGGCTATTATCATTAAAAAAAAATACACATCTATGAGCAGCATGGAAAACTAATTATATTTGAAGTCAGTTATTAATGGCATTGTGCGTATATACACGCAACCAAACATGATGAAACGAGGTAATTGTTATGTCATACGGGTGTACTGTTAATTGGATTACATTAATTAATAAACGTATACCACTGTTTTTTAATAAACTTTCTCCCAGGTTTCACCGTCTTTCAAAGTTAGACCTTAGGATATAACCAGACTGCTGCGATGACACGCGGCTTATTTTGATCGTTCCTGATTTTATTAGTGTTTTTTCGTTGCCGACTCAGAAGGTCATGTGACGAAAGTGTGTTAGTGCTGCAGGTCGAGGATTCCTTATTATTGTTTAGTAATATAATGTCTTGTTTGTTTTAAAATTATTTACACACAATTTTAATTTTTTAAAAAACAGTTTTGTTTGTTCACATAATTCCTAAGGACAAAGACTCCTCTGATGTTGTATATGACCACAGGTGCTCATGAGGGTTTTTTGCCTGTCCTTCAGACTATTCATCAGGTGTTACAGGGTATCAATCGAGATCAATATGAAATAGTCGTCTTCATAGGAGATAGTAAAATTTTACCATTTTTCAAGTTGTTCGAACTTCTTTAATACATTTTTCATTGAATTATTATATTAAGTAGGTATATTTGTTTATCAGTTTTAAAGTTTTCGGTTGACTATGAGATATTGAGAGACTATGATAACCCTTATTCGGGGGTTTACTAGTTTCGTTCGGTATAATCAGGCATTAGTTTATACTGAATTTATGTATTTATAAGTTTATTATTACGTTCCATTTAAATCCGTCGGTTATTTTATACTAGGTGGACACAATAGCCATTCGCTGTTTTCATTTCAACGTGGTCAGGTACAGGTCGCCAGGTCTCTCCCGCGGTAACATATACAATTTGCACGTTACATTATTATTGTAGTAGTATGACTTTGCCCAACTGTAACAACATGATGGAGTTTCCAGATTAAAGCCGAGCAGTAGATACTTGCTAATGTCGCTTTGTTCAGAATACTTCTAAAGTTTAAAATGTGTTATAATTTGTATCTAATACGAAGCTACGATTTATACAAAATGTCTTAATACCAAAATGTTGTCCGTTAAATATACACATTGGTCGTTCAGTATCATCGTAAATAAAGGAAGCACAAGCAAACGGACGATTATTATACCTTGCGCCAACTTTTCTAAATTGTTGGACGACAATCCAGTGACTTTGAAGAGGTGGTCATGTGGAATCTCGTCTCGTGCCGTCTGCGCCTGGGCTTCTACGTCGGTTTTGCTGATCACCATGCTCACGAAGATATCCGTACGTCCAACTGATAGTTATGAGGTATACCACAACCCGCAGGCATCCTCACGAAACGGTAGTACTAATGAGATAATATTGGCTTATACGATGTTATATAGGAGCTTCGGCCGTATCTCTACAGTTTGCACAAGGATATGAGCACTCGATAAACAATCTTCTAGTTTTCCTACTACACACAGCAGTCCATTACAAAAATAGTTGTTACTTCGTGCAAGGGGAAAGTTATAAATACTGATTAAATATGAATATCACCTGATTTCATTTGTTTGCGAGCGGACGTGGTTGCTTGATGGTGGTGACGTTCATCGTCGACGCCTTTTCTTCGGTGCGATTAAAAAGTTCCACAAACTGAATTTATTTTGACAACGGAGGATCGGTTTGGGATGGTCTGATGAATAATCTGAGAGCTGGAGAACGGGGCACGGTAGCCGTGATGCGATAATTACAAACGAAGCGTTATCGTTGACGTCAGAGGCAATCAAATATTGATAAAGTTCGTTGTTTTGTAGTAAGGCAATATTGATATGTTCCTGATCAAATGATCACTAAATTCAAACTATTTATCAAAGGAAGATAACTCTCCCTTTAACGCTATCATTCGGAGAAATTCCGGTGATATTGCTGTGATTGAGCAACAGCAGCGGCTTAAGAATTTAAGATTATCTACATTAGTTCAGAGGACATGATTAATTAGGAATCCTTAATCCCCTGACAGGGGATTATGACCTTTCTTTGTAAATTATGAACAAAGATATTTGTATTGTCATATTTTAAGACAATCCAGGTGCTAATGCACTTCTTCATGTGGTGTACACGTACTGTTAACATTTTAAACTAAACGTCGACGTCAAAGCACTTCCGTTATTACACAGATTAATGTACATTTTAGGGATCGAACTGAGTATTGCTTGTTAAGTGCTCAGGGACACATAAAATATCATAATAACTGATTTTCAAGTGCAGTTTTAAAGGGATTGCAATCCATAGTAGACTACTAATATCAGTGGATAACTTCTTCATCAGTGGAAGTCTTCAAGAGGAGAGTGAATGGGCTTTTATAAGTTAATGCATTCAACATCTTATAACTTCATCACCACTTACCATCAGGTGGGATTGTTGTCAAGTATTAACTTACGTAAAAAAAACTTCGCTTGTTCAGATCCTTCAATTTAAGACCGCTATTCACTGAATCCACTAGGATTTATGTGATGTCAGACGCGTGTGTGAATAATATACTTGATAACTATGATATATTAAATCAGAGGATAGTTAAAATTGTGGTCTGACCTCTGTTGACAGTATTCTCGATTACCAACGTGCAATCATAAACTATGCTAAATCATGGAGATTATCAAATATAATGGTTTACCGCAAGACTCCATTCTAGTTCCTTTCCTTTGCCTAGTTTATATCGACGATTATCTTTATATCATTAACATTTATGCGGACATTGTGCTGTTTACTGATGACACATCTTTAATGTTTAAAATCTGTGTTTAATAACTTTATTTCTCATAAAAACAATTCGTCACTTACAACAATGACAACAATATTCACAGGAAATATACTTTATCCGTAATCCCGTTAAATGTAATGGTTTTTTTTACGAATTAAATATTATCCAATGTATTACATGAGTTAAGTATAAAGGACTTAGTATTAAATGCTTAAAAGGAAAACAGATAGTGCTAGAATTTGCGCTCCAAAATGCACAGTAAATTTCAATAGGGCATCCATATATCGGCTCTCACAGGTAAACTAAGTCGGTCTATTTATGCTATTTGAAAGATAAGACAGTTTACGAACATCACGACAGCTAGACTTGTTTATTTTGCGTATTTTCATAGTCTTATGTCTCATGGTACTTGTGGTAATGTGGAGTAATTCGCCTGACATTGATTTATTATTTGTATTGCAGAACAGAGCAATTAGAGCTATATACATATATATGTAGCGTATCAATACATTTATAGTAATTTATTATTTACAGCAAAAAAATTAAATATGTACAAGAAAAAAAAGGAAAACAACACATAATACGTCGTAATATCGGCTTCCAAAGGTAAAGTGTTTTTGTGGGGCTCGGGTTCGGTTTACCAATGGGATTCAAAAGTTGATACCGGATTACGCCGTACTTTACGCCGTAAATCATGTTATAGCACAACTAATACGTATAGGATATTATTATATACATGAGTATATAAATGAGACGGACGTTTCTAAATGATTTTGTAACTGTCACAACTTGTTTTAAAAGTTGTACTGAGGAGTTGTATTCGCCGTTTCTTCTCCTAAATGTTTTATCACCTTTTTAGCGATTTAAAGAAAGTAGATGTAAGCCATCACCTCCGCTGAACAAAGATTGTGTGAATATGACCGGTACTGATCTTGACTTCATTAGAAGTTATGCTAAGAGTTCATGATCATTTACTGATTCCAGCACCGCGCTCCATGTATGAGACGGCTGTCATGTGGTCGTCGTATCAAGCCGAACTTGAGGATGGTCCGCGCACCTTAAACCAGTCGACAACGCCGTTCTGCTGCACGACATACCAGCACGCGGAACGCAATGTGCCCCCTCGTGCTATGTACTCTTAGTATAACTTTTTTAATTACTCGCTTAAGATGTTCACGTAACAAGCATCCAAAGAACGCGTGGATTCAGTAGTTAGTACATTTTCTTTTTTGATAGTTATTGTAATTCAACAGGTTTTAATGGTTTTGGTAGAAAACTAGTCTCGTTCTCTGTATCTGAGGTAGGAGTACACCACGCCGCTCCAGTAAGGGTCAATGGAGGAGTTAGTGACGTAGGTGCTAAATTTCGGAAGTTGTGTCGTCCGACATTATTTGACGACAGCTATCTAACGATAACAAAGAGAACCGATCGTTTGACGTACTCGCAGAAGTGCACACGTGCTATAAAATCTTGTCACTATCAAGTATCTGTTAAGTATAAGTGATAACTCGCAGTTTGTTCTGAATGACTGTAGAGTAATTATGGTTTTGATTAAGTCTTCGTTTCTTATGTAATTCCCTGCGCGTACAATAATAAAACCACAGCTCGATGGAAATGTACGTGGGAAAGCGGTCCAATATTCAGGCGAGAGGATGCGGCGGGAACAATTTACTTATGATGTGTTCTATATTTAGGTAGTTTTATATTCAATTTGTTATATTTTTAACAACCACTTTATAGGTTTTGATATACTTCTGACCTAATTTGAGTTTAATTGATTTTTATATCATTAGTCATAATCTAAGACAGTTTTCATCGAGGGATAGATATTAATTTGTTCACCAGAAATTTTTCAAAGCTAAGCGAAGGCGCATTACTAGTAATCATAAAGTATTGCAACATTGCATTCAAATATTAATCTAAAAATACTATGAATCTTGTTTACGTACAAATATTTTTTAATTTTAAAAAGCTCGAAAAAATCTTAACAAGTTCTGTCAGACTTCCACTTGACATAGAAAACAATAATCACGTGTTGGCAATGTTTTGATTTGGACTTTGCACGCTCTTTTTCAATGGAATAAACTTTGGACCGAAGATCAAAGTCCACCGCGGTAGGGCTAGCAATTAATAACGCATTACGTATTGCCAAACGATTAAAAAATAGCTCAGTTGGTGGGGACTCTGTCTGCCGACCGAAAGGTGCGTGGTTCGATTTTCGATAAACGTTTTATTCGATTCGTGGTTGTTTGTGATTGTCTATCTTACCTTAGAATATCTCAATCTATCTTCTAAGCGGTACGTAAATCAGATCCGACTTCGCTCAAGTAGGCTCATGTTATAACACTGTAATTGCCAAAGAGAGAGAGAGAGAGAGAGTTCAGATCTACTACTTATATTAGGTCCGGTTACTCGTTAGATGTAGCGACCATCAATAATTATGTGGAGATGTAATTTATTATACCCTAGCGGTTTGAACGTCGGTTTCCGCAAGAGGACCGAAATTAGAATTGTATACTCACTTCTCGTTATTTAAATTGCTGCCTGGGAATACAGATTATCTTATAAATATAATTTCATTTGCATAATTTGGTGAAGATAAAACTTTGTGACAAAATCTATGCAGATTGCCCAAGAAAGTTCTCCACACCATTTTTCACGGTGTATGAAGTCTTTCATTCCAATCTTGGTCGACGTGGAGGAATGTGGCATTTACCCTTTATGTCGTATGATAGTGGATAGCATTGGGATAAATTAAATTTAAAACCATTTACTCATATAGGTATTCTGTAAATACACTTATGCACGTCATTTTTTGCTTCTACTACCGTTTCGGAAAGGTGCTTTAACATGGAGGAGAAGAAAGCGCGCGTTTTGTGCCGCGCCAGTCTCAGAAACGGCTTTCATCACTTAATACTTAAAGTTTGTTTAATTTCAATTGGTCCATAAATAAAAAAGTTAAAAATTAATGTATGTCTTTCTATTTCAGAGAATGAGAAAAATCCAGTTCTTTAAAACTTAGTTTTAGAAATTCTTTAGAATTGCCTCAGCAGTACAGGTGCTATTTCTAACCGCAAGGAGTAGTATTTCTAAAGCGAAACGAGGGAGGTTTGCTTGTAACCAGAATTTCTCATAAAAGTTTATTTTACTGAAATTTAAAATATTTTCCAAATTAACAGTTTGAATATTGCAAACTTCATATAATAATATAAAAAAAATGTCACTTGGATTTTTTTTTAAATAATATATTTATTTTGTAATAAAAACATGCAGGATTACAAAGATACATGTTTGAGACGCCGATCCTGCATAAGTGTAAACTGTTGCAGAGTTCAACGCCATAAATTGTAATAGTTGAATTGAACTTCGTAAAACAACTTATGAGACAATGGTAAACTGTTAAAATAACTTGGGAATGTTTGTCATCTGGACTCGACATTAGATATTTGTGCCGATTTTAAGTGATTAAAAAACGTCAATGACGTGGCAACGTCAGAAATTAAGAAGTGGAAAAGAAATCGTAAGAATCGAATCGGAAAGAAATCAACTTATGAACTATTGCAACGAGTGAATTTGGATAGCTTGCTAAAATGTCTGATCTCTATTTTTTCATTTTGCCAGCCCTGTAGATCAAGCGGTACATTCATGAGGCGAGAGAAGACGCCTAAGTGTTAATTGAGAACCATCACGCAGCTCCCACGTGAATAAAGCATTTTGTGGCAAAATCGAAGTGTCCATGTATGACGTACATAAGTCACTTTGATACTAGATAGGGAATAAAAGAGATGATTGTGTTTGATTGAAAGTAGTGAAAATACATAACTTGACATATAATGAATGATTTAATTTGTTGTTGAAAGATTCAGTGCGATTGCTCCATTGCAGTGGAAAGCGTATTGATCAGTGTAAAACTAACGTAATATGTACGTTAAATGTCAGTGAGTTATCGACACTAGCAAGATTATGAGCAGCTGTGTTTCAGAGGGTACAAATAACAATCATGTCACCATTTTGTTATCGTTGGATAGGAGACGAGACTCGTAAGTCACGTGGGAGACAAGATGGGACTCGGCAATAACTCAGCTTGGGCAATGGGACCATAAAAAAAAAAAGAACCCATACATTTGTTCATTCATACCTCTTACGTACTGGTGGTAGCATTGTCAATAAACACACCACACCTCGGGACACAAAGACAATTCCAAAAATACATTTCGCCATGAACTGACCTTCCTGGTGAATTTAATCAGAGGAAACGATGGGCTCGGTGGGCTTTACGAGTCGCAAGGGTTGGCGATTGTGTACATAATAAAATTATGAAATACTTTGTGTGAAACGTGTTGCGTTCTAGCGTGGAGGTTGTGCTTAATGAATAGCGTGGTTCAAACTAACAATAGTTGGGGCCGATTGTTCAATGTGCGAAATATTATTAATAATAGTACTGTAGAAAATATATTGGGAGTAGGTACAGAGTGAGATGTAATCACATCTCATACAACCTCTAAGTAGTAAGTATCTACTTATCAGAAAAATTTGAAACAAAAAAGGGGAACGCAACTGAGATTAAATTTGGATTCCACGAATGAAACCATTGCATTGGAACGACGTGAAAATAAAAGAGTGACAATTACACACACATGCACACATGCTGCTCTTACGTTTGAGCACTCGTGTGTCGAGTGGTCAAATTAGGTAGAAATATGAAATTGTTATTATATTATAAGCACCAAGCATAATTGAATTATTATATTATAAGCACCATGATATTTTTTTTCTCTAACAAGAATACTACTTCACCGTTACAATTACTACTAAATGCAATTATTATCCCTTTCGCAGTCGCTCAGCAAATACAAACTTTGGAACATGATACATATTGGAAACTTCTATACATTTGCTTACCTTTACATCTTATCTTTCAGTTTAAACCACTTCCTAATAGGAACCGCATATAAGAATGAAATTAATAGTCTAGTTTTGTAACTAAGTACCATTTAATGTCAACCAATGCAGAACTGTTATAAGATTTGTTGTTTTAACACTGATACATTTTTAGGAGTCAAATTTTTTAAATAACTTTTTAGTACCCAATTAGTAGATGAGTGTACCGTATATGTGTAGTCTGCTCACAAAACCAATTGAAATTAGTTATTTTGTGTTAATTTGAGCGCGCCTTACTGTTAGCAACCCTAACGGTCTGTCCCCATAAGTCCCGCACACGGTAATGGCATGGTCGAGTCAACAGCCCGTGTGTATTCGTCATTACGGCTCACCTTCGCTCTATATACACACGTCACCATACTCGCCGTGGCCGAAGGTCACCGTCTTACGAAGGATAGTTGCGAACAGCGATAGTGCCTTTAAGGTGCAAGGAATATATAAAGGTATAGAATCTGCGAACATCGTAGTCGATTAGATACGTCTGTAGCTTTGAGGTCAGCCGTTCGACTTGAAAGTTTTTTTAAGGTTCTATGCAGAAATGACCTTTGTTGATAACGCTTATATTGTCCTTCCATTCTGTATTCAAAACAATAGTTATTTTAATGTTTCTCTAGTTCTGCTCCATTGCGAGGAAGGAGGAAGAAATTGAAAAAAATATAAAATTTGGTGTTGTTTAACTGTCTTTCGAAATGCGAGCTCGCGTCGAGGAACTCGAACTGAATAAAAAAACAATTGAAAGTTTTTAAAGCATGACACAATTTATTTGTTAATAGCCGACAAACCTGCAGACGAACCACCTGATGGTGAATAGCGACCGCCATTCATGTACTTACGTCAGTGACGACGTATTGCCGGACAAAACCCTAGCGGGGGACTCCCACATTACCTGACTGCTGCGTCACTGCTAGAAAAGTAGTAGGTGGCCGGATAGATACAGCAAACTGTCGCTACCACCTACTGTCGAGATTAAATTGGTTGCTTCAGAATCCAGCGACTTCCAACAGGAGGCAACTGGTAGTAAGACATGCAGTCTTTCTGCACCACGTTAAGGTTTCACAACTCAAGAATCGATGAAGTTTTTGTCACGGTTTTCCTGATCTAGTAAATGTGAGATGCTAAATGTTTCAATCATAACTGACCAATTATAATAAGCACACATGTAAAAGTTGAGAAAATATTATGTTACAATTACGACCGCTTATAAACTATACTTAACATGTGTGACACCAGTTGAAAAAATTGTGTACAGAACCTGAACCTTCTGCTTCGGAAGGCATGTAGGTAAACTCGCTAAGCACGTAAGCTCGTTGATATATGTCTTAGGTTTTCGGCGGTATAAGAAGTACCGACAGTCGAATTTGTCATAGGCGCCATCATCTATCCGTACTGAACAATTCCAAATCTAGACCTCATCAATTACCAGGATCACTCCGAGTTAAAGGGGGTCGCTAATTAAGTGAAGACTGTGCTAATATCTCAGCACAACTTTGTGTGAGCAAAACAAATGTTAGACGCATTTACTATTAAGCACAACTACAAACTACTACTACTACAAAGCGATTACGTTGTGAAAAAATTAGGTACTACGTTATGGAAGTGGCTGCAAAATATTGAAGTCGACAACACTTTTGGTGCCGGATTGATTAAAGTATTGGCAAGTACTTAGCCGGAGTTGAATCTTACCCACGTAGCGCATACCAACGAACTAATGGCGAATTAACAGTGATGTGACACGGCGTATCGATTTTATTTTCTAGACTTATGTACTAGTATCAGTTGATACTGCAATTATATTTAGGCTACTAAGGTTCAAACAGTCCTTGGCTGTTGCAGCTAGGGTGATAATTTAATAGAATTTTATAATTATAACTACCGTTTACTGTTAGAAACTTAATCGGAAACCGAATAACATAATATAAATATACATGAAATGCTAAATGATGTATATTGTTGCACACTAAATGATAATTTAGTTACTAACTTCATTAACTCAATTAACGTAATGAAGTTAACATTATCTAAGACTAATTATTACATATTTACAGATTTTATTTTGGTCTATCGTAAATCAAATTGTTATATTTTATTAGTATTCATAATTTCATTGTATACTAAAATGTACTAAAATATTTGACATTAAACAACAACAATTAACGGAATAATTTATTTTTCTCTCAATAATAAGTTTTGTTAGTCTAAGACTGAACTAAATATTTAGTGTTTACAGACAGCATCGGCAATGTTTTAATAGTCCGTTGTTCATTGAGTTTTTGGCATTCCTATAAATATACTGGAAATAATCAATGTATTAATCTCATCAATAGTATGCATTACAAATTTGGTATGTCCAACATGCTCATGTTAACTAAATTATTTGTGAGCTATCTTGACGGGATTAATCTAATCTCCAAGTATTCAACTGGAACAAAACGCGTGAAATGGACAAGCGATAGGGCGCGAAATTTAGAAGGGTGTGTGCCAAGTATTTATTTCGCAAAGAAATGGCCATACACCCAATTGACCAGATGTTTCAGATTGTAAGTGCGACCCTTTACCCAGACGGGTAGAACTAAACTACAACTACCAATATATACAAAAAACATCAAATATAAACGATAGACAAGCTGTGTCCGATTTTAGTTAGGAATAAGCTACCATTTTTTACTAGTAGTAGGTAGGGTTGCTAAGCATCTGAGCGAAGGAATCGTCTGAAGTAAGAACATGGCAGATATTCTTTTTAATGTTGTTGGAGAATCGATATCGACAATGGTCGAGTCGCGTGCAGCACAATACCGTGCTCATATCGACAACTCCCGGTTCCCTACAGCTACCCTCCCTACGACAGTAGATGTTTGTCACTCGACCGCGCCGGACGCCCTTCATGTCGCCCTGGTATCGCGCGCGCGTCAAACTCAAGCTTTGAAACAAATGGGATAAAAAGTTCAAATAATTTAAAACTATTTAATTGTAATAATAAAGCAGTGCTGGTGGTGCACGGCAGTGGCTGGTGTTAGTGTGATACTAGTCTAAGTTAGTTGTAAGTCCGGACTGCGTGTTAGTAGTGTCCGATGAGTATGGAGGAGCAACCAGGTGAGATTTTTTTGGTTACGTTTAGATACTTCTTAAACGTTAATATATATAATTTTTATAAATTGCAGTCGAATGTATCAAAGGGATTTAATGATATCGATGGTTATTTTTAGAATGCGTAAAGTGTAAGACCGCGACTAAGTGGAATTGTGTTCCGTTGTAGACACCAGTTGCGTCTCGTAGCGCGCTACACAACGTCACCGTTAATGTGCGTGCGTGCGGGCCTCGACACCGTAGGGTAGGTGCACAAGTGTATGCCTTTTATAGGATACCGTTTCTAGATATTTCATCGATGCTATTGGTAAAACAATAGATATAGTGGGGAGAGGGGGTTTAATAATTACTCCTCCCCAAAATTTCAAGTCTAGATAATGCCTATTTTATTTTATCGAATTTTGAAATCCTAACCTCAACAGTACTAAAACAGGGGGAGGGAAAAGGCGAATAGTAGTCCCCTCTTCAACTAACCCCCACTTACTGAAGGTACGTATTTTGGTTTGGAGGATTTATGAATATAATATAAAACTTGAGATAACGTCAAAAATGTTGGTAGCACCCCGCTCCGTGGGGTTCCTTCTTCCTGTTATCTAAAAAGCCTTACTGAATCTGACCCAACCAAAATGTGTAAACTTGTGTTATTTTTAAAGAAAACACAAGAGAATACATTCGTAACGCTACGGGAGAAGAGAAATGATGGTGGATCACACATACAAGATTGACATTTAACATTTGGCATCTATATACCAACAAAATGGCCGTCAACAGAAAATTTTACATTCCACTTCACACGTGTTTTATTTATTTTTGAAAAGTGACTCCAAAATTTACCGAAATTACGTTTTATTATATGCAATTTTTCAATAACTATAAACAGTCCAAAAGGCACAAGCTGAACCTCAACAAACAAGGTCGCTAATCTCAAACCATCATTAAAATTAAGTACGGAATATCTATAGCCAAACCATGCTATTGGGTGGTTAATCTTGTATTTCGATGAAATACTGTGGTAAAATACCGTACCTGGGACTCATTGCTAGACAGGCATTTATTTATTTATGTGAATATGTCATGTTAATACTACTTGCTAAACAATAGACCGATGGTCTATATCTATATGATGGATGATAGATCTACATGAACTATATTATCAAGTAGTAAAATAATTTATGCTAAAAATATATATATATCTATTTTATGTTAATAGCCGACAAACGAGCAGACGAGCCACCCGATGATAAGTGGTCCCCTTCCCCCATGGAAAACAAGAACAAAGGTATCACTGATGCGTTGTCAGCTAGAAAATGAAAAGATGGTAAGAAGGCAAGCAATGGCTTTCAAGTTCCCAGCCGGAACACCACGAGTCGTTTGGTGGTTGACTCAAGCAGGAAGATGGTAGCTAGTCGGACAGGCTTCACGAAAAGATAATCAATATCAACGACTTAATAATAATACTGATAATATAATCCTTATGCGAAGCCCTACCATTATGCAGGCCGGTGTCTCTCACCTCTCACGACACCCTGTTCTGCCAGCGTGGAACCGGGGAGCGTTCCAGGCCGCCCCTGCGGCCGCGCCGGACCTCACAGGGAATCACTTGTGGTTTATTTGCTTAACATGCGGGACTTTCAATTAAACTTATCTTAGAAGTTGGGCGCTTTTGTCTATTTTATTACGTATTAAGTGAATGTAGCGTAGATTGGTTTAGAACTGTACGTAAACTATTAGTGAACGCCATGATGCCACACCCGTTACTGTCACGAACAGTTTTGTGTTCTATTTAATAATTTGTTCACACTTTTATCAAACCTACTTTTATTGTATTCGTTCACGCCGTCGCAGCATTGACTCGACTGCGTGGTGACGTACATCATGGACATGTAACCTAGATATCAAAAGTACTCCTAACTCGATGACGACCATTTAATTTTTTTACAAGAACGGAGTCCATTCGACAGTTATCGTAGCAGGACGAGTTCATAGATTGCACAGGGCGCGTCCCATTATTATTCTTTACTTCTTCCTAACTACTCAGAACTATTAAAGTTTACTCCATAAGAAGACCGGAATGGATCGAGAGGTTAGGATAATAGTTTTGAAAATTGTCTATCTATCAAATTAGAAAAAAGTTGTGACTTAAATAGATTTCTTTGTAGGTAGATACCAAAAATAACATAGTATCACAGGAATACCGGGCTTACGTTTATAGCTTAAAGACACCACCGACTCTCGTGCTGCACAGAAATCAGGCAAGATACGAGAGATTTTTATTTGGAAACGATTCCTATTTTTGTATATTTATTAATCATTACTGTGACCACACGATCCATAAAAAAATATTTTTTTGTCTCCATCCATAAACTTGATACAGACTATAAATACAGGCGAGTACAGATAGCAACTAACAAGCGAACATCATTTATACTTTATTGTAGTATTTATATCTCTGTGTTAATTGTTGGGGCGTGGTTTATGAACGTGTAACTTAAGACTTTATTCAGGTCATATAAATGTAATACAATAGTATTTGTTAATATTATATCATTATTATTATAAGTAAAACTTAACGTTTTATACATTTAATACTTTTGAATTATTACAATATTTACGTCAATAATAGCAGCGTTACAAATTGCACGGTACGTAGACGCGCGTAAATATCGCGCACGTTTGGAGAACGTTCGTACGTGTGTTTCGACATTTACGAGTATATTTTTAGGAAGGAAACGTTTTGCCTCACGTTTCAGAATGAATTATTGCACCGCTGGTCCTGTGAAGTGACAGTGGTTATGAACAGTTGTGAGTGTGAGCTCTCACCCTCGAATATTGTAGATGCACCGCGTGCGTCGCTGTCATCAGCCGGTTTACGTTCGCTCGCCTGCTGATAGATAGTTATTATTAGTAGTTAGGCACTTAAAACAGAAATAAACCCGAAATATCATGTTTACAGTAAGGCAATAGAGATGCGATATCTTATACGAAATATTTTTTGTCAAGGTGAACACACCTTGAGAGACGGCGACAGTAAAATTTTTCGGTAGCCATCTGGCGTAAGGGGAAAGCATCATTGTTCTTAGTAAGTATGTAATTATCAATTACAATCACAGAAAATAACTTTCTTACCGACGGGCCCCGGTGTTTTCTCTGCGGCCTCCACGCCAATTAGCTATGGATAGACAGGCATCACACAGCCTGCGATAACATTATGAGAACTCAAATGTAACCAGGTTTCCCCATGATGTTTATCTTCATCGAAACATGTAATACTCGTAATATATTTGTAATATGCACATAACCTTAAATAAAGTGGATCGTGCACGGTTCTATCCGCTTGTAGTGCAAAGTACGATGTCCAACCTCACAGGTCATTATTGCTTTATTAGCAATATAAGCGGCTCGCCCTGACTTTGTTCGGGGTCATTAATACATATTATTTACATATATACAATAAGTACATTTGATATGTAACCCTATGTCCATCCGGGAGAATCTACTCGTATTTTCCAAATGGGAAAATAATTTTTAAAATTTGTACCATGGTTACGTTTCGAATATACAAAAAATTTCGCAATAGTATTAGTATAGATAATACTACATTCACGTCAGTGACATACACTCTAAAAAATATGATACATGCATTTATATTTATAAATCTCCATTATGTCGTGATAGTTGTCTCGCTTTATCTTAAGCTATAACTCACACCTTGACGTGCCTCCATACGAATGAGGGTACACATTGAAAAATAAGAAATCGATACCGGTTATATACCTAGACGTTATCGATATCTCATTGAGCATATCCACTAGTTAGAGGCCAATTTGTGTACCGGAAATTCTTATGTCGTCCGAGTACCCTGACGTGGCTTGAATAGTCTTAAATATGGTTGAATATGGTGAATATGGCTTGAATATGGCCACTTTACTGCGTGCCATAGGAAACAATTGGCCACAAGATTTATTATATTTATAGTGAGTAACTTTAAAACTAGCTACAAATCTTATCCAAATCTTGTTTAATAACCGAATAAAAAATCTAAGGAGAATGTCGATACATAAATTTTGCAGCTCCCCTTTCAATATACTTTCGAATGTACCCGGTATAGACTTACGTAGTTAATCGCCCATGATAACGCGATCCGTTGGCTGCGATCGCTTAAACGTGGCTTTAACTTTAGTAACGTACCGCACATTAAGAAATTTATATCATTAGTAATAAGAAAAACAGATGATAACTAAAACACCCACTAAAACGGAGTCTATCGCCGCTCGTCCCGCGATGACCCGAAAGTTACCAAAACAATGCGTCAGGTGTTGACAGGACGTCGGTAGTCGGTAACACTCACTATCGACCCAATAAATATAATTGGAGTGTATTTAAAATAAAGATCAACTATTTATACTTAAACTGTATCTACCATGTATGTTTGTGTGCGGTTTTCGTTGGTACAATGTTTTTTAAGCAAAGAACATATACTATGTTATGTTTCGAAATTTTATAGATTACATAAAGAAAAACGCATGTTGCAGAGTAGTTATTGGCGTTTGATATTTTTAGTGCACGTGAAGATATTTTCATCGACCTGGTCAGGATCCGATGACTAGCCAGTGACGATAAGATCTGAATTAATTTGACAACAAAATATCCAGATTTGGAAACTATTGGTCTACATATCACCATCTCAACATAATGCCATAGGCACGCAGGTACCAGACTTGCCACAGAACGACGAACTTGTACTAAAACAAGTATTCCTCCAACACTAATTTTCAAAACAAATATAAATGCGATGTTTGACTGTACGTACATTTAATATGTAATATAAACTAACGCACAAGTTAGCACGATCATGGCTGGCCGGACCGTGCCCGACTAGATATTTTATATACACCAAAATGGATTTATTTCCGTACTGATTTTTAACCGACTTCAAAAAAGGAGGAGGTTCTCAGGGTGTATTTTTTTATGTTTGTTACGTCATAACTTTCGACTGGATAAACCGATTTTGATGATTCTTTTTTTATTGGAAAGGATGTACTTCAAGTAGTTTGATGAGAGTTTCGTTAGGTTCTGATTATGGGATCCATGACAATGTAATGGAACTCTTCAATGCATAGGAGCAAATTAACGATGCTGGGCCGAATCTTTTATAGATTATCCGGATATTTGAATCACCTACCGTAACATCGTTATGGTCAAGTAATTGTCGTAGTCCAATATGATGATCAATGGAACTCCTTAACGGCTTACAGTAAGGGTGTGATCTACGGCAGAATGACTGTCTTGTCTCATTGTACTAAATCGAACTGAACGAGTTACAGGTGTTTCGTTTGATAAGCGCACGTGAAGCAATTAGAGTCCGTGGGCACGCTGCAGAAGAATATGAAATATTTTTTTTACATTTTAGTGCATATTCATTTGTTTTAGAATAGTTTGTTTTTTGAAGTCGGTTTTTTTATTAAAATTTTGTTTGTTCAATTGTAACTTTTTAATCTTAACACGAACCAGCACCGTGTCGCGTACGGAGCGTACGCATACGAAGCGAAGCGTGAGCGTGTCGCTAGTGCGTAATAAATAATTGGTATTAAAAGTGTAAGCAATAACAAAACGCAGCGGAGCAAGTTGAGTGACCTCACCGACTGTCAGATATCACCGACGAACGTACACTCGATAACATTGCTACTTTTCAATAAAATTAATGAGACATAATCACTTTTATTTTGTAAATATCACAAAGACATACACGCACAACGTGAAAATGAATGCTGATTGTGTGCGTCTAGTTATAAAGTTATTTGAAGAAGTTCGAGTTTAATCAAGTGACTCCAGTTCTATCTGCTTATCTTTAATTAGTCGGTCCTTGTTGTTATTGTTCCACGGCACTTGTTGAGCCATATCAGAAAGCCTTACCGGATCACAATTTTAAAAACTTAATTCATCTCTGATCTCTCCACAAATGTGCACCGGTGTAACGCGATGGAGGAAGCTCTAGGCTAGTGGGTGACTAATTGATTGAGGCTAAACGGACCCAAAACCGAATGTGTCACCTAATTGTTGTGTAACTTTAGTATGAAGTGATTCAGGTCCACGGCTACCGAGTCCGATAGCAAAACGTTTGGAGTTGATTCGCATCCAAATATGTTAAAACAAATAAATCAGCGTTCAACATTTGTTCATTGCTAGTTAAATTCCGTTGAAAACCATACGATGATTATCTTTACGTATTTATCGACGAAGTGCGGCCGAGCACCAGTTAACAACACCATGTACGTAGCGGTGCTAAGTGGATGGCTTTACTTGAATTTGTTCTAAATCCTGTTCACGTTATGTAACATTACAAAATATGTTACGTCACCGGTTTTATTTGAGTGTTCAATTAAATATTAACGAATATTAACGATGGATATGGTAAGGTATGGCCATACCGTTTCTACTTGGTGGGCATTGCGTCGGCGATGCGTTTTGGTATCACGGACATACTCGGGTGGCAATGACTACAATTTATTATAGTTATTCTGGATCGTTGTTTTTGATGTGCTGGTGGTCAGAAAAAGGGGGCGGGGGTGCATTAAGAGTACGCAGTTGACGACAACGGTGTATGTTCACGGGTGACAGTGACTTCTTACCATCAGCCGGCTCGTCTACTCGTTAGCCGAATATTAATATTAAAAACTCAACATGAAGGTGTTCAGTTGTCATCGTACAAGTGCGACACTCAGAAGCTGGTCGTACACGTGACTACTCCCGGTATCAGCCGTGGTTGTTGGATGGATAAGATCGAGATCGATTTTTGTTGCATATACGGTGGCATTCACTGTTTATGTATGGACATCGAAGCAACCCTGCATTTGTATCTTGTGCTATTTATATTCACGGTCATTTTTATGCTACTAACCGGTAAACGAGCATACGGGCCGCCTGACGGTGACTGGCAAGTAACGAGCGAAGTGAAGGAGGAGATGACGGCGCCTTACATAAAATTCATGATCACGAATGTTTTACTGTTCGCCCAGGACTTATTACGGGATCGTTATAGTGAACGTTGAGAGTGGACAGGCATTCACTGCTAATGTTATTTACGTGGCACGTCCATGCTTAGGTTTAAAGTCTGGTCCAGGTTAAACATCAGCTCCGAATATTGTTTTACCTCAAGCTACCATCGTTGCAGTTCTTTACGTTCAGAGTTGGCAGAGAGTTCCATAAATTTTTCATCGTACGGAAATCCTTGCAAAAGTTTTTCCGATTATTTCGTTCATACAGACAGACAAATTTGTTTTACACTATGCCATGAGTCTGTATGTATCTCCTTAAGTTTAATAGGAGCACAATACGCTGGTTAAGGCGTCGGCACTGCGTCATCTAGCGTTTCCTTCACCTACGCCATAAAAACGACATATAACACTCAGGGTTGTCAATTTTAAGCTTCCTTCTAGTCCATTCTAGAAATGTTTAAATAAATTAAATGGGCTCGTAGTTAAATCATATGAGGATTTTATGAAGATTCAAGATGAAATTAATAACATTTAGTCATATGAGTTTTATGCGTTATTCAATGAAGAAATAAATAACGAAAACATGTTTATTTTAGCGAACATTTTTTGGCCGTATTGGAGCGGCCTAGAATACTCCCCCCAATCCCACGTTGGCAGAACAGGGTGTCGTAAGAGGCGACAGAAGCCAGCCTGCTTGGTACGACTTCGGGTAAAGATTATATTATTTATTATTACTGGTATTATTCTTTTCGTGAAGCCTGTCTGGCTAGCTACCACCCACCTGCTTGAGTCAGCCGCCAAACGACTCGTCGTGTTCCGGCTGGGGGCTTGAGAGCCAG
>DWPT01001398.1:0-18845 GCA_018251895.1 Agathymus mariae mariae
CCGGAGGTTTCCTGAAAATAAATATTTATGATTACCACAAAAGGCATCTAATTTATATTGCTATGTTTATTTTAAGAAATTTTATAAAATATATCCATCATATTAAAAAGTATTGTATATAATAAGAAAACTGTGATGTCAGTTATTTTGTGATTTATCGAGAAGCATATTACAGATAAGATAAACCAGATTAATAAACGAACGTTTACACACTCACACCGCTTCACTAGGATCCCTTGTGTTGTCGACGGCATGGGCATGCACAAATAATAATAATAATAAAATCAATTTATTGCCTTTATAAATTCTTAAACAATTTGTACATTTTTATCATCTAGGCAATATGGGGTGACTCAATTTGTGGTACCACGGAATTGTGGCCCGTGCGCTATACGGTTTCAGTCACTCCCTCCTCCATGAGCTGCTACGCTAATATGTCACCACAAACATCAACGACCTGAGAACAAGCATTTATCTACCACATAAATGTCTGTTCTCACCGGGAATCGCACCCGCAGCCCCTCGCTTGGCAGGCAGCGTCACTACCAACTGCAACTGGGGTAAAATATAATCTTCGTCAACGGAATAAAATCTTTATTTACACTGAATTATGAAAACATACATATTTAATCGCAAATTAATTGACACTTAATGTACTCAATTTAATGAAAAAAAAAATTGTAACACTTTTTATAAAATAAAATTAAGATGCTTTTACCTCTGTCAAGCGCTTTTTATATAATATATTCACTCAAAAAGTAATCATTAATATCGGTATACTTACATCCAGTACTGCTCAGCCAGGGTACCTGCATGGGTCCCATATGGGTTACCGCTCAAGTGGTACGGAGCACACAGATTCACCATGGGTACAGCGTACATTATTAACAAATACCGATTCAGTACTTCTCACATTCACTATTACGTCATAGAAACAATTCTATTAGTCAAAAACTTTTAAATTAATCATCTATAAGGATTCTAGAACAAAGAATTTTGTGCAAGCCAGCATTAATTGGCGCTCATGAACTCAATAATGGGCTACAATTAATCATCAATTAATTCATCCGCCTCCTCTTAGATTTCAATACATTAGATTTAGATAAATTTTAGATAATTAAATAATCCTTAGAAGTGCACATTTTCCGTATGTGTATTAAGTAAACTAGTATTTGACTTCAATGCATTTATAGCCCACTGTAGGGCAAGAATCTCTACATCTAATTGAATTTTTATTATAATAATATAATTAATGTTTTAACTTTACGATTGGAATTGGTACTATACTAATCTGATGCAAACGGTCGTACTCAGAATTTGATAAGAGTTCCATGCCGCTGATATTAAGTGCGATCTGCATTGCTTCACTGTTTTAAAATTATAAATCATTGAAAAACTAACAATATAGAGACAGACGGGGCTATGGGAAAACATAATTAGGCATTAAGCGCACCACCAGCGACTAAATTCAACAATAACAACAAATAACATTAGAAATGAGCAGCTTCCCAAACAATCGACCCAAGAAGGTTCATAGTACCAGGCGGACACAAAAACTCGCATACCTAATGAAAGACACCGCCACCGTCACTAAACGCCCGGCGACAGAGCCGAAAGCCTTCAACAAAGCCGACCGGATCGAATGCGACAATAGTTGCACTTAGCGCGCACAGATGGCGTTACTGCCCGCTGCGCCTACGACTTAAGTGCACCGCTTCGGATAAATAGTGAGGACAAGTCTTTATAACAAACAATAAATTAAATTGCTTCCGAACAATAATTACAAAGTTTCCTTATTGTCTCATTTGATGACATATATACATATCATGTATAATTAATTTTTCAATCCCGACTGAAGTCAGCGGACCGTCAGCCAATAATAAAACAGATCTAATCTAAATCGAAATTACGATGAAATACTTTAAATATACTCATAAATCGTAAATATTTACTATTCCCGTAGAAATTTTATTACTACGAATTACATATCGAATAAGTTGCTACCGTTGGTGCTTGGTTATTCCATTTCATAACCAATTGCTTGGTAATCCTAGGCTGCGTACACAGATCCGGAATTACCTCTCGTGTCCGTTGGATATTGAACACGATAACAAGGTTCACAGTTTTCAAGTCTCTTTGCCGTGAAGAATATGACCACGATCATACGTAACGGCCATCACGAGACAAACGGCTTCGGAAATTATATACCTTAATATACCTATATGGAATACTACAACTAGACTATAAATAAGCACATATTCCCAGATTAATTTTTGTTAACATACTAATCTGTAAATGACTTTTATTACAGGTATAAACTTTATCCAATTGGAACAGGTACCGCTAAATATGATCAATAAGCCTGTCTTGTGCTTCCACCTTGGTCGGCGATACGTCAGTCATATCTTTGATGTTACGGGCGTCCATGGGTGGCGGTGAACGTTTACTTTTAGTTGGCTAGTCTGCTCATTTATCTACTATTTATTGAAAAATCCCGATAGGATAGTTAGTCCAGTTGGACGACACGGGGGAAGTCATCAACGTGACGGCTGGTGGAAAACCATTTATATAGATAAAATAAAAAATAATATAAAGAACCACAAATCACCACCAACCATTATTACTTAAATGTTGTATCAAGTATATATACCCATACTACAATAATTTATTTGGTTACAGGAATATTTTGAACTACGACAACCCTGCCGATATGACGCAATGTCTATAGAGTCAGCTTTTCTTCAACATGAACCGCAATGAACTACTGTATGTTCTTACACTGTGGAAATACCGAGAGCAATCACACACCGATGCACGAATCGATCCAGCGGCAATCTTTACGATTCCGATTCGATTCCGATTTATTTCCCAATTGTCGCGGCGCTTCAAAGGGATCGCCTTCGTCACAGCGCGTCACGGGACTGCGTGAACAACATTTTTTACGTTCACCTCGTTTAAGTTATTTTGTATGGGAAGTGGCAAACAAGCATTCAGCCCACCTGGAGATAAATGGACACTACATTTTTTACGTCAATAGTCGCCAAACGAGCAGCCGGCCCACCTGATGGTAAGTGGTCAACGTAACTCAATACATTCGTATCGGTGACGGCACCGCGTCACCCAAGAAGGAAGCTGTGAAGCCCGCTATTACTTACTCTTCATCAGTGCAAATGAAAGAATATTACACGGCCAATTTTAAGATCTTGTTAAGAGAACGGTAATCTACACTATGATGTAACTGGTGCAATTTCATCGACTGCATATTAGCATATAACACGACAAGCAGGGGAGATTAGCTCGGACGCCAGGATAGACAGAACACGTTACAACCTAAAATCACAATAATATATTCATATCATCATATTAACCGATCATACTTCACTGCTCGCTCCTTGCTGACAACACATTACGAAGGTGGTGCGGTATCTGCTTGATTAGCTTCACGTTTTTAGAATCAACCGACATTTTGTTTTCAGTATCGAATAGACCGTTAAAAAGTAATTTGCTCGCTTCCTTCTTGGCCAGCAATGTGTCGATGTTAGTAATAGGGATTGTCCACCGTGACTACAAGTATGTTAAGAATGTTATTTAATTCGGTATGTTAAGAATAATAAAGTGGACGAGTTTTCAACCGAATTTTCAGCTATCGATATAAAAGAATATCCAATAGAATAATAATCTATCAGCGACGTCCTCAAAGCTCGGATCTGTTCTCTATCCTATGAGTTCTCCTCCCCTAGCAGAAGTAATTGAATTCAATAACGAAATTGGATATAATCAAAACGGGAGAACTCAATAATTCAATTAAGAAGAACTACGATTTTCTAACCTCCTTAAAATATTATGCATTATTATTTCCCTAAACAACGTTATTTGAACATACAAGTTTGACAAGGATGTCATCCTAAATACATAATAAAATTAAGGAACTGTCAAAAAAGTAGGTTTTTACCTAATTTAAATAGCTAATGAAATAACTAATACCAATTAAAATATTTCTTTATCAGCGAATTGTTCGATAATTATGTAAGATTTTTTTTCGATATCTTAAGAATAGATTGATAAAAACTGTAATTAAAAATAAATGGACCACACTGAAAGTATATCAGTGAAACTTGACAAAAACTTGAAAGTTCAAACTGATTTTGTTACAGAGCAACTACGCACGGAATGTCGCAATTAAGAATAATTTATTACAAAATACCTTTATGACTGTTCCTTCCACAAAATCCAGCACAAAATATATCCAAATACGATGTCTTTATAAATACAAATTGACTAATTCCCGGTACAACGAACAAGAAACCCAGCACTTAACAAGAGCGCATACAACGAATGAGCTTTAAAACATTTATGTATGCAGTAAACAATTCAATACGAATGTCTTCATTGTGTACCTACTGTTCGGTATTTGGCCAAAAAAATCTTTTAATTCCAGATCACCCACATCGCGAACGTTTCCGAGAAAACCGCTCAAAACGTCAAATTCCACAATTAATCGAATAAGGACTGCGAATGATTAATCGAGACATTTCGAATGAACAATCGATCAGAGCCTGTTTTCGCGTCACTAAACAACGTAACGGAAAAAGAAAAGTTCGAAAACCATTCCATTTTTAAACTTCATAAAAGACTTATAAGGAACGCAAATGATATCGAGATTCCAAGTTACCCGATAATAATGTTTTTTTAGTAACGACTGTGGTTAACTTTTTAATTTCGTGAGTTTAAAAGTTCGACCGCGGAGTTTTCGCGCATATTTCAAAATTCGAACGCGAGCGGATAACCTGCTCGTCACGGCGAGTCACGTGGTAATGGGCTCGGATGCAACCCTCCGGAAAATTCTCAGCTCCCCCTGCATAGACCACATGCGTGTGTGGGTACGCCCTAATCTAATAACAATATGTAATCGAGTGTCTTCTTAATGATTCATTAATGATTGTGACTTTTGACTTGTTGCGTTGCCGCCGAAGGGTTTGACAGCTGAGAGATTTAGTGTCAAAAGTTTCAAATTGTACCCTAAAACGTTTATACAATAATGTTAAATCATTTCAAGTGAAGGTTCCGAGCTCTCGTATATGTAACAAATAAACGTTTGCTAGAAATGTAGTGCATGGTAGGTATAGGCTCACCTTATATATATTTTTTTTTAATTTACAATTTTAAAGAGAAACCATTATCTGTCATTAATTTCCTCATAAATTCCTAACTATAATCCTCTTTCTCCAATTGCAGGAAAATACGCTTTGCTCTTCATTATACTGCCCCAGCGGTGACTGACGAATTTTACGCTATCCCGTTAACCACAAATAGAAGTTGTTAAGTTAATTACCCATGACTAGAATAAAACTTTGTTGTAGAACTTCTAGCGGCATAATAATTTCCATCACTCACATTGACATCTCTTCACATAACCGCACTGGAGCAGAGAGGCCCCGAGCCCTCCTTACATACCACGAGACTGATGGCATGCTGTGGCCCGAATTGGTTGAAAACAATTTATGAATACAATATCTTACCGTACCAATATCCACGGTTTCTACCTTTAGGTGCTCTGTACAAGAAAAACTCGTCAAGTCCAGACCCAACATGTATCAATACTTGTTTAAATAACACATAATATGTTTATAACAATAGAAACCTATGTTTTGAAAATTCTTCAAAAATTAAACAATTATAATTATAATAAATATAAAAATAATGTGAAAATATTTTGCAGGTATATAAATAAGTTGACATTTGAAAATTATACAAAAAATACGTACCCTTGATGCGAGGTCTTCCTCTTCACATGTTTTAATTTTCGGTGATGTCTTCCTAAATTCAGAATTAAGGTATATGGATCCTGTAAATTTAATGTACCAAGATTTTCGTAAGTAGATTCGATGTCAATAGTGTTTGATACAGAGATGAGAGCAATTTTAAACCAAATGTTTGATACCCCTAAAACTATGTTTCTAAACTGTTTAGTTTTTATTTACTATTTATTAAACCACGAAACATAGTATAAAAGGCAGTCAACCTTTTTGCAGATATCGACGAATCTGTCATGAAAAACCAATGACTTACCAGAACAATTATTCACACAGAAACCCAATTTGTATGCTGAACTATTTTTCACCGTACCTCAAAACCGAACTCTTCAGTGGCACAAAACATTTTCCTTAGTAAGTCACTCTCATAATTCGCCGATAAATAATTGACAGCGCGCGGTCTTGTTCCAACACTTTATTCATTATTCAGTGGATGTGCTACTGTTCTGTCATATTGCCCTAATATTGGCAAAATATTCGCCTTCTGTGAGGGGAATGTTTACTCCGTGTTTTCTGTAACGTTTCCCGAATAAACGTTATAAAAAGGGTTACCGATATGAAACAATGTAACGTTACTGTACCTCCTTGATACGGGATACCATCGTTACATTAGTGACTATGGTTTGTTAAAAATAATATTACATAAAGACCAATGGAAAATAAACTGTTAATTTATTAATTACACATTTATTCAAATTCAAGATTATTTGAATATTTTATTTCGTGAACGTCTTTATTTGACGACGAAACAAAATCCTCAGAACATTTTTTA
Organism: Agathymus mariae mariae; assembly: GCA_018251895.1. Taxonomy (NCBI): domain Eukaryota; kingdom Metazoa; phylum Arthropoda; class Insecta; order Lepidoptera; family Hesperiidae; genus Agathymus; species Agathymus mariae. The sequence goes on from DWPT01001398.1 coordinate 6,586, forward strand.
CTTGAGCGAAAAGTAGTAACTAAGAAATCTTCTAACTTACGCCTGTTTTAATTCCAGATAGCCAAAATATTTTGGAATTTTAAACGTATGTATTTAAATATAACGATGATAATTTCATAGCTACTGTAATTTTTATTTGATGTTGCTAAAAACCTTTTTTTAATATTTATTATTATACTAAATCCCATACACACATTTCAACCTAAACCATTTGGTTGGACATCCATGCACCTAATCAATGTCCATTTCTGTCGTTTATGAACAGAACACACTGTCATTAAAGATAAATTTATTGCTATTACCAGAAAGATTTACTCTACGTGCACTTGAAATACTTTGTTGATTATGAGTGATCTTTACGACTCATCGAGAATTAACACGATCATTGCACTTGACGCGTTTCACAAGGGCGTATCCAATAACTTTTATGTTCCCTCCAATAAGATTCAAAATCGTCTGATTATAGTGCCGTCGTGACATACACGTTGTATAAGAAGAGAAGTACGTAATAAAATGGTAATAGACGGACTGGTTTGAATATTATAGACGTAATATCAATATCGTAAAATATTATAACAGTTCTTACAGTGATAGAATAGGGCAAGGACCTGGTTATAACAGCTTCTGCACTTGGAAATAAATTAAGAACAGGTATTTACAACAATCGAACGACAAATAGGACGATTAATTTTTTCAGTTGCGTTATAGAAACGCTGGGAATTTTTTTTATGTAAAAAACATTCCACGATAAAGAAAAACTAAATTATGTCATAATTGTTCCATTATTAGGCTGGACTATCCTCTTTGTATATCATTTTTTTTTAGGAATTTATTATGTGGATTGATACGTATTTATGAATATTCTGCAGGAACGCATGTTTCATCAAAATCTTTTCTTTTATATAATTGCTAAATAAATGTAAAGAAAATAGAATAGAGTCTTAATAAAAAATTACATTTTTTGCATATATTGCAACAATTTACAAATACTTTTCGTGTTTCAGCTATCACCGTGAAATATTTAGAAATATTAATAAAATAAACGCAAAACATGCATGAAAATTAACTACCAAAATTGTATTAAAATCTCGGAAAAACCAGCATTTCACCGCTACTGTCATATTTACATAAACTGCATAAAAATAAATAAAAAAATGCAGGTAACTAAAACAATTTTTACCTAGAAGCGAGGAAAAACCCGGCAGAGGAAGCCATCTTTCAATCACTTACAGGCGAGTCAGTGGCCCTGCATTGCTGCAATAGTACCTAATACTTGGTTTACGGCCGCCCCGGGATCGCTCATAAAGCGGGGGGCTAATGAGGATTTATACGCGGCCCGAGACGTATGCGCTAGGCGAACTTGGGCCAGGGATACGCAACCTTTCACAACTAACTAAAAATACTAAGTCATGTATTTCTTTAAAATATATAGTAATATACATACAATATCATATGGTTCTTAACTTTAAAAAAAAATCAATATCATGTAAAATTATAACCTTTGTAACTTTACAATGTCTTAAAATAAAAATGATAATTGTTATTTCACTATATTATTAATAAATAACAATGGAATTATTGTCGGAATCGAGTCGAGTTTACTCGATCACAAATTTCATATCTCTTTTTTAGTCAACTTGTATACTGTTACGAAATTTTATGTTCGTAAATGATTGGTATTTTATTCATTGTATAATACCTGTATCGTAATATTAACTGTACGATAACTGTTCAAAATTGCAGTATCAAAATACTGTAGCCGCTCATCTGAACTATGCCCGAGTAATACTGAAACATCCAAGATCACTTTTTGTATGCCTATTGCAATAAATATTTTGAGTATACGTCTTAATCTACCTTGTTTCAAATAAACTAGCCAACCAGTATGTAAAGATGTATTTTCAATTTATTTTACTGCTGTACCATTTGAGAGACAGTTAACCTAATTCTGAACTTAGGTGATATTTAATTGTCCACAACTAATCAATATCGCTGATACTTAATAACTAATTGTTAATAAATAATTTCAATCAACAATAATCAAGTGACAGAGATGAACCCAATGTTGCATACCCCTGCGTCTCGGTGCGCTGTAAGTGCGATTCACCTCATGATGGTGCCGTGACATCCGACCCTTACTTTTGTTTTATTTTTTACCTCGTCTTTATTGTTCGGGGTTGACATACGACTGGTTGCAACAAACAATCATAGGGACGTTGTAATAATTGTTGAGCAGTTAATGCCTTTACCAAATCAAGCCGTCAATTTTATAAGTAACATATTTACTTGACGCGACGCGTCAAGGAACAACTTCTAGGTAAAGGATATTACAGTATAGATGAATATATTAATGACAAGGACGCCTGGAAATAATAATGTCCAAAACAGTTCCGCGCAGGTTTAAAATTACTTTGTAATAGCCATATGATTCTGAAAGATGTGCTGGGGAGTTGCTTTCGCCGTTTCTTCTCCTCAATGTTGAAGCGCCGTTTCGAAACGGTAGTAGAAGCAAAATATGAAGCACATAAATGTGTTATACAGAATACCTAAATGATTAAATGATTTTGAATTTGATGTACTCGCAGGTTAAATGTTTTCACAGTTCTGCATTTCCTATAATCGAGCTGAACTTTTAAAGAATCCCTCCAATATCTATTTATCTGTACCTCTGTAACATATTGTTTCCTCCAAATCCTTTTAACATTGATTACCCATTAATGGACGCATGTAAATTAAAGCTGATTTTAATTTTTAAATAAGAAAATTATGATGAACACACTTTCATAAAGTAGACCTTACGTGAATTTCCAAAGGAGAATGAATCCTCCCCTCCTCCCACCTTATTTTTAAATACACCTATAATACATATACCTTAATTAAAAATAAAAAATCTGGAACATTTACCACACACAGGACAACCTAAAAAAATCTAGGATCATAAACTTTGACAGGACACGAAAGTTAGTTCGATTCCCGGCTATTACATTCTCGTAAACTGGCAGATAAATGTTTGTTTTCTAATCGTGAGTGTTTATCTCATATGTACATCTACGCCTAGTGACCCAGGAAATCTTAGTGTGGGGTTATGTGTGAGCATCCATTACCGTCATCATGGTTCATGCTTTTCATCAATGGAATAATTATTCCTCACTGCTGGACTTGGGATTACTCGCACGATGAGACCGTTGAGATAATTTTTGTACCAATTACGTTGGTCGACTGCGAACTGGCAGCCTCCATAAACATTAAAGAACATTACGAAGAACTTCCAACTAACAAAATATTAATTACAAAAGACACGCCTCGTAGGAGAGACTTATAATATTCAAAATAAGGTTACAAAAATATTTAGTAAAAAAATATATAACATTATAAGAGGTTGTCCTAACACTACGAGTACCATTGTTTCTAACAACACTTATCCTTATCCCAAAAACCTCACAAACCCTCATTTTAATGCAGTAACAAACCTGACAGATTAAGTACGTAAAACTCTAGAAGATCCCGTTGTCTGGAAGAACATTAACCGCGGATATTACATGTAAATCCACCGCTCGTTTTAAAATTGCCTACAGTGGGGACGAAACCGCGTAACTGCGATGTGGGCACTGCGGTAATTTTATTACTTGTTTTACGGTATATTTAACTTGAGAGTTGAATTAACGGACGATTTGTTAAACAATTTTTATTTACAGAAAATCAACATCGCATAGCCATTCATATAACAACCCATTCACTATCCTTGGAGGTGTGTGTAGTCTACCAACTCACATTTGACCAAAGTGGCGGACTACAGCCTTAATCTGTCTCAGTATGACAAGAGGTCCGAGCGCACCAGTGAGACAATTATAAGTTGTTATGATGAAACATTTTAGTCTCACCTTAAATCGGTTAAACCTGCTCCACTAGTAATCCACGTGTAACCATGAGGTATTACAAATTCAAAATCATTGAAGTGTTCTGTAAACACACTAATGGACGTCATTTGTTGCTTTTTTACGTTACGTACGTATGTACGTTACGTAAGTGCTCACCGTGGTCCATGGACATCAGCAAGAGTAAAGGTATCACTGATGCGTTGTCGGCTAGAAAATAAGAAGAAGGTAAAAAGGAAATTTCTACTACCGTTTCGAACGAAGGAAGGAACGACGAAAGAAATTCCTCAGCAAATCTTTTAAAGCAACACATGGTAATTACAAAGGAAGTACTAACCTGCGTGAAACTGGTTCCAGGCGTCCTTGTCGTTAATACGTGTATATTCATCAATATCATAATATCCTTTCCTACAAGCTGTACCCTCGCTTAAAAGTTCCAGTAGGTAACTCACGCTCGTAGGTAATTGCACCTGATAGCTCCATTTGAAGGACTTAACGTTCTCTACCACAGTTTAACGTCAACAGTACTCACGGTGTTAAGGTTCTTTAATTATCATGTTTAGATTGTAAAGTTGGAAGGACACACTATGCAGATTTAGGACTATGAAGCGGGTCTTCTTACTCTTCATGCTTTTACTGCCATCCGGAAGGAAGGGGATCCGGAAGTCAATAGACAGCGTCAAATATTAGCTCCAAAGGCTGCCTGGTAGAGAATGCTTTTAGCATTATGTCTGCCGTTTATACCACATTGTATGAGGGATAATAAAGTTCAAATAAATAAATGGTTTGTTTGTTAATAGACGGAATACGACCAAATGGATCAATCTTATAATTACATAGCACCACAAACTACAGTAGGACAAATCAGAGCGATCTCCCACAACGCTATAGTTAGCACATGTGCTGGTACCATTGCTTCATCTGTTAGTGAGCAGCATGCATCTTGAATAGAGGAAATAGGTTTAGACCTTGGTCCTGGATGGAACCCCTTAAGCCCAAAAAAGAATGAATTCTTTGCCTAAAAAACAAAGTTACAATTCACCGTCTCTGTACGCTACCTGTTCGTAGCTCACCTGGGAGTGATAAACATAATTACACTAACACACACCCGCCTGTGCAGTGCCCAAGATATACATTTAAAACTTCTTACAGCTGAAGCAGCCGCGACACGTGACTGGAACTTCTTAATGACTCCGCTCGGATTTATGACGTATACTTTGCTTACTTTGTTACTTTGGCTTACATTGGTAGATACATTACAAATAAAGTTGTCTTTAAACAATGGTTTCAGTTATGACAAGATGTATTTTAGTGTAGTTTTCTTCTTTTAGACAGAGAACCAAAAATAATTCTGTTCTTACTCGAGTCTAAGATCATTTGGAAAATTAATGTAGAAAATGTTACAATTTTAGTTATATTTTAACTCGCTTAAGCTTTATTACTTTTAGAGGCACCCTCTATAATTTCCTTACATTAGTAACTTTTTCAGAGTGTTTATTCCATATCTTACTTACTCTTTCAGAGAACTTCAAAAATCTTGTAAATGATACTTAATTGTCTTAAAGATCATTAATGTAAATCTTCAAGCTACCAACCTGACAGCATAAATGTTCATATGCTAATAGATCTCTTCATCTCCCGTGAGGTAGATTTTTCAAAATCCTCATGCACCAATCTGGAGCGCTTCCTGTACCTATACGAATCATACAAGCGTTTCATGTTAGAGCGCATGGATTGCATCGACACGTAAACTTTACAGTTGTGTTGTTACCCTCGAAAACGAAATCGGAATGCCTCATGTGCTAAATAAGACTAAAGTACATCAGAACCGGTTCAAGCTCCGTCCATCCGTACTGACAACAGCACGTCCTGGTACGTCTATATCGGTGCGATGTATAATGGCGCTGAGTGACGGCGCTCCGCAGAATGCGTGCGCTTTGCATTTCAAATGCAGGCATTGTATGCACATTTTTACTGACTTATTACTCTCTAGTTGTGTAGCGTTGGCAGATTAGCAGGTTTTTAGGATTTTTTTTTATTGCAAAAAGTAAAAGTTAGGTAAGGTAAGACAGAAAGGATACTGTAAAATACCGTTTTATGCAATTATGCAATTATATTATTTTTTAGTAAATCTGTATAAAATAATATTATTATTAGACTAATATTATTATTAATATTAAAGGGCTTAATGTTGGTGATGTTATAACTTTAATATATATACATATATGTTTTATCCTGGTAAGAGTACGGATATTTTAATGTAACGAATCTGAATGAATGACTCGGCTACGGTTGCACCGGAAAGCAAGCGCCATCTAGTGGTGCTGTGCAGAGTCTAGGAGTGTAGACGTCGGCTTGCGGCGAAATCATTCTGGATTCAACCGTCGCAGAGTGAACAAGTCCCCTGGAACTGTACCGCGATCCGTTGTGACTAAATAACGATTTGGTTAATTCAAGTCATTTGGCGTAAAAATAAACGCTTTCATATTTCTATCTTCTCATTTCGTCCGACAATACGTTTGAAGACATCGCTGATGATAATACTTACAACAATATTCCGTCATATAGTCATAGTTTCTTGGAATCTAGTGCATCCGATGAAAAAACTAAACCATTATGTAATACGAGTATGAAAGCGGTCGTTACGAAGCATGCAAATATATTTATAATTTTAAGATAGCATTGTTCAAAACACGTTCAACAAATGACATCCCTCTCAGTTCTAAAAACACGCCTTAAAGAAGAAATGTTCAAATTCTGTAGAAACGAAAAGTATTACACTATAACTTTACAGTATAGAACTCTAATACATGGAACTGCGACTGGAACTTCAATGATTTTATTTATTGATAACAGATACTGACAATTTATATTCTCCTCGTGCTAGAGGTCTAACATGAATGTTCATATTTTAATAGTAATATTACAATCCCCTATCATACAAAATTTGTCCCTTTTGTTAATCCCGTGTCAAGAAATTAATTGTCATAATTAAATTTAACTTTAAATTAGATGTGCTTATAGCAATAATAAAATATCTCAAGTGAGCCGTCAAATTCGATACTCAGTGCTCATATGATTATACCATTTAATGGTTCCTATTGTAAAAAAGTACAGTCGAAATCAAAAAACATACGGCCTCCAAAATTTATGTGTAATGAGAAAATAAAGTCATTTAAAAATTACAAGTGCAACGCAAAATTCAGTATTTCCTACTAATCATAATAATTATTATTTCATTTCATATTTTTGTGCCGACCATACTAAAGTAACGAAGCCCGCGAGTAGTATCAAATGGTCGCGGGTGTATTTTTGTTTAAATTGTGACTGATGTACCCCGTTAGGCGCGCGATTGAGCACTGGCTTAAGGGTCCAGATGTATGGCTCTCTCATCACCATACATTCAAAGCGATGGCCAATCAAGATTGTACCGTGGAACACCTGCACACATCAAAATAACGTCACTTAAATTCTAAAACAGCAGAACTTGAAAATTTTGTACTTCGTTTTACTTCAATTTTATTCTGCACGAATTAAAAACAATAGAAAAAAAAGAAAAGAATTATAATTTTGGGACTGAATCTTGGAAAAACTGCCAAGTACGTTATAAAATGAATAAATATGTATATTATTTTTTATGACTTCATAATTTATCAATATCAATAAAAAGAATGGAAAATTAACCTCCATTTCTTATAAACATTATGCAAAAATATTACCATACCAGCAAATAGTATGCAGAAAATTCCTACTTCATAACCTTCATAAATGAGAAGGCGCATTACCTCATAAGCGGTCACTTCCACATATTTTAATTAGTAACACGCGAGGCATCACCGACAAGTTGACGACTAAGGAGTTTTAGGGAAACCCGTTTATTACTGCCTCTTCGTCGTGAACTGAAGCTACAACATTGAAAAGGCATTTCAATATTAATTCTGGTAGATGGGTAAGTGAATAATATATGGAACCACGATACTACTGAAAAATGCCTTTACACATTTTAATTGGCAAAACAATTTTTCAAATAGGTACCCTGGTGCTGTATAAATATAAATTGTATAATAGAAATACGTATAGATATAACGATAAATGCCACCCATGTAGTAATCATGCTGAGGTACTACCTAAGTTAACTGCGGTTTCGACGAACTTCCTACACCTGGTTGTCAATCCCTGGAGTAAGTAACTATATGAATGTTCTCAGTCAAACCGAAGTCTTTGAGACTTCATTAAAATATAAAATGCATTCAATATTCAGTCGTCCAAATGACCAGTAATAAAATCCAGTTTAAATCGGCACAATTTTACCAATAATAAATAATATAACATTATTCATATAATAATCCACTTTCATATTTTATAGCTTGTAATAAATTATTCGAATAATGAGTAAAACCCGAGGTTTCTCTCGCCAACATAAATATGGCGAAACTAAGAGGATTACGCATTTTCTCCACACTTAAACTTGCTTTTTATTAGTGCACATACTTTACAACATTACCTTTGACCGCGCAACAAGTTGTAGGACTTAAGCGGCTTATGCACACGCCTTTTGTACCCGATTGTACACAGGTAGAACAATCTCAAAAAAATTTTACATCTTAAAGGTGTACATACCAAGTACACTTGTAATTCCTGAAACAATTTTTTTATTTAACTATTAATGCACGCACACATTTCTTTTATACATACTACATTTTTATATTCTTCAAATTATACTCAAACGTTATCTTGAAATTTTTACCCTCCAAATATGCCTCTACAGCCATCCGGGGTCTAAGGAAATGTACCTCTCTCATATAAACGCACCGGTGCCACTTATGCGTAGTCCTAATTGGCTTATATTGAAAATTCTAAATACTCTCCCTAAATTATCCACACGTACGTCCTATTCGTACCCAAAAATTATCGGCCGCCAAACGTTACTTTGAATAGTAACTTTTTCTATCAGTCATCATCAATTGTGTCTTTTACCATTGACTTTTTGTTCTTTTAATAAGTTGTCAGTAGCTCTGCATTACGGCTTATATGTTTGCCTAATATCGCAAAAGTTTCGATTGTAATAGTTCTTCGTGATTTTTATGTCTTTTACCGACATTGATAGCACATTACACTACTATCCGAAACATCTAGTACCGGATGCTAAAGCATTCACAAAACGAGCTTACGACATATGTGATGGTGATCATGTGGCGCAAGAACTGGATAATATAAATAAGGTTTGTGGTCAAAACGACCACAGTACTACATAAAGATATACGCACAGATTCGTTTCTACTAGCAGTTGCTACAGCAGAACTGCAAGCAGTATTTTTGCCTTATATCAAAGGGGCGTATCCCATAAAATTATTAGCTTACTTAGTAGAATATAATATTGAACCAATTTTTCCAAAAATAACAAGAAATAGCAGTCTTCTTACGGATGACTAACGATATTGTTCCATGCCCCGAGGTTTATAAAGATGATCGCTGTTGCGGTAGCTTCTATATTAGCCAAACGAAACGGTCTGCTTCTCAAGAACGACCCGAAGAAATCTGCCGTATATCTGATTGAACCCCGTTAAAATCATTGTATTAAGTTGCATAGCTCACGGTTTTTTTAAATAAGTTAATGCTTGACGACAATCCCACCTGATGGTAAGTGGTGATGAAGTCTAAGATGTTTAACGCACTAACTTATAAAAGCCTATTCACTCTCCCCTTGAAGACTCCCGCATCGTAAGTAGCTTTGCAGTGCGGATTATGAAGGAAGACGCAAACCGTGTCGTCCGTGCAGGTGGTACGTTCACTACGTAAGAATGCATACCCGCCGTACGTCGAGTTGTTCGATGGAGAAACGGCGATGGGGGAACCTCAGCTGAATGTCAGTACATTCTAGGTTTAGTAAGAGAATCCAATGAGATAAAAAATTATTCCTAAAATGTTAACAGAGAAGTTGGATTTAGGTAAGATGAAGCGTGGAATCCAGTGGTTACTTTGTGTCTGGTGAAGACAGTGCCAAGTTGAGTGCGTAAAGATCGTAAAGTGTATGTCATATTACTCAGCGCTAAAATGGATTTGTTTGAACTTAAGCTTATGCCGGAAATAATATTAATGTATTTAATTTAATAAATGAATCATGGAGGAAATTAATTTAACATGTTAGACATTGTATTTTAATGAAAATCAATGGAAGGTCCAATGTACACACCACTCGGCTACGTTCGCCTCAAGTGACATCCATAAAAACCTGTCACATGTCAAAGTATTTAAACATACGATGATCGTCAATATTAATAACAGTTTTTGAAATGTCTCCTTTGTTTGTTGGACAGTTTGAAAGTTCCAATCGACGGTTCTTTACGAGTCCAATCTGCATGTAAAGTGGGGGACATAATGGAAATTTACATATGTACAAAAACCCCTTTGTCCGTCCGACTGACTCAGTAGAGGCAGTGTGAAAACCTCGGTCGTCGGCCTAAACAAGGTCCGCACTCACGGTGACGACTTCAGTTATGACACTCTTTTTGTGTCAGTATACAATAATAAATGAGTAGTAATGACCGATCGCGTAATAGTTCAGTGTTACAGTCTGTAGTAGGACAGTTACTCTGTTTGAGTGAGATCATCAAAATGTTTTTATCCTGAAGTACATTAAACACAACTCTAGATTTATTGCATGTTATGAATTTTTTCTATGTTACACATCATACTATTTTCTAATTTAAAACATGACAGTGCATATCGCCATAATATAACAGTAGTTCGAATTAGAACTAGAACTGTCGGTTCCAAGGACGAAGAAATATTATTAAAATAAAAATAGGTCAGAACCAAAAATGGTTCGATTGAGTTTATAACATGAGTATATGTCAGTTTAAACAATTTTAATGCTTAATTTAGCAGTTCAGCAGGTAGTAGACCGCAAAGTAACAAAATCAAAATGCGAGAATGTTTTAAATCAAGTTTTGTAAATAGTTCCGAATGCCTCGACATTACTGCTAGTGACTCTACAAGAGGGTAACTAAAACACTTCTTTCATTTACCGTAGTCACTGTAACTGCAGACACTTACCTACATGTTACAACACTTAATGACAAATATAGCAACACCATACAACGTATATATAGATATGTTATTGCCACCTCCATTAAAACTGTACATTCGAATTACGCAAGGTGATATGTCTGTGATACTTGTTTGAAAAATGCATCTGATTAAATTTTAATAACATTTTATACATTGTAATACTCGATGATATCTCTCTAAAGTCAACACTTCGACGGTAACGAAGTACTATGTAAGTATGTTATTACATTGCTACTATTAAATAAGAAAATATAATTTAAAGAAATGTTAGGCTTCAATTTATATATGGAAATATATGTATATAAGAAATTGTCTTTCAAGTTTCATCCAAACAGCCATAAATTGCAGGATTACTAACTAGAAACCCAGATTGAAAGCATTAATAATATTAAGACAGTATAATATGAACGCACATCGCCAAACAAACGCGCAATAACACACATTACGAGAACTAGCCGTCGCGACGCGAGAGCGCGACGGTGCCGTTTCCGCGGAACCGAAACACGAAATCTCAAGTGTCGTAACCACACGACCTAGTTCCTAATTCTGAGTATGTTTAACACTTTTATAAATGAAACCAGCAAATGAAACGCAACACACCGTTTTTGCCAGACAAAATCCATCATGAACACCCAGACGCCCAAGGAAGCGGCCGAGGTTATGTCGGACTGCCGACTATGACTCCTGGGTGTCCTATTGGTCACCGTTCGACGGGAGCGAGGGTACGCTTTCGCAGTCTACGCGGTATAAGTGCAGCGACGTCCCCGGGCCCCAACGAGCGGTGTGTCGGGAACGCGCCCGCAATAAGCGGCGACTGCATCTGTTGGATGTCCGCAACTATGCATTGTGCAAGGAAAATTTTGGTAACCATAAAAAATCCTTGATCTTCCCCAAACGCACTCCTAGCTAATCCTTCGTAATCCGAAACTTCCTTCGCAGTCCTATTTATAGACAAGGAGGAATGGTGACAATAAAATAAACATTTAACTTCAACATTATAAATTAAGAAGACTCGAATGTACTGACCAAGCCAAATGCCGGAATTTCTTATAATATTCTAATTATAATTAATTTCCAGGACCAATAACTGCACTGAAATTAAAATGGGATGCACTGAAAATCCAACCAGAATTACAGCGCTCAAATTTTGGACACTAAACCCAAATGCACTATTTTTTTTTTTTTAATTAGCCTATATTGTCCCACTACTGGGCAAAGGCCTTCCTCTCCGCTCTCCACGCATCGTGATCTTGTGCGAGCTCCCACCATTGTACCTCGTGAGCATCCAGGTCGTCACGCCATCTTTTTCTAGGT
>DWPT01001399.1:0-18838 GCA_018251895.1 Agathymus mariae mariae
AATAAATTTATTTATTTATTACATAAATAAAATAAATTATAATAAAAATAATAATCAGTTGAAGTAGATTATTTTTCATGAAATTTTATTTTCATGCAGTAGAGACATGACTCTGGAGACGGTAATACTAGTATGACTAAACGATATACTAGATCGTGTATCATAGCAATACTCAATGCAGGATAAATATAACGAAACATTTCTGTTTATGTTTAAATATCCACCTGCCGATTAGCATTCGATAGTGTATACCGTTTGTACGACTTCATACACATATTATTTATGTTCTACATAACGAAGCAGATGTTGTGCAATGGTATGCGAAACTGCTGAACCATCTCAATTTTTACAAGTAATTAATTATTACTATCGTTGCCATTAAATTGTCATTAACATTATCAAAACTGCGTCTGTGGATAACTGTCGATACAGACGCTGCACGGTAAACGGTTAGGTATCCGTCAGGTAAGCGTTGACCTTAACGAATGACCTGAGGATTCCGTGATATTGTTGTTGCACGGTTCAGTTGCAGCAATAAGACATAACTATACACTAAAAGACATGAGATAACCTTTATCCAATATTCATATCCATTCCCATGGCCGACTGAAACTAATCTCCCAATCAGAGTTCTGGTTAACCTTTTAGAAAATTGATACATTTTGTCTATGAAATATTTCTTCCAATGCTAATAAAAGGTACTTTGCTACCCGCGTCATGGTAGAAATTTTTAAAGTTTGGTGATGGACTTGCTCTAAAGATTTTTTACGTTCATACCTAAAAGACGAACAGCCGATCCACCTAATGATATGTGGTTAATATCATAGATATGACAAATCAAAGGTATCGCTGACGGCCAGGAGAAACGAAGAAAACACCTGCTTAAGAAATCTACCTCACATCATGGTTCCTTAATAAACCTTCTTAGTTTTATTCTTTAATACAATAAAATGTCTTTCTGTCCGTCACGACCTCACCAAATGTATGTATTTAATGGATACCACTAAGAGTCATCAATCCAAATCGTAACAGTTTAAAGTCGATTTATCTCCTCCTCTTGTATCCACCCTAGGGATTCATTACGGAACCGATGTCTCTTTGAACCTAAATAACCATAATCAGCACAATATGCCATATAACTTTTAGAAAGTAATGATGCATTTATTACTAATCAGTGAAACTCAATGACAATCCATGAAAAGTCCAGGATGACATGGGTGTCGATGTCGACATGAGTCGAATCTGTACATGGAATATTTTATGGCAATTTTAATGTAGGTAAGCTTTGTTATCGATGTAGAAGGCAGAACATATTTTTTTAAGAATTTTTGTCTGTTAGACACACAGACAAACTGGACAGATTTGTATGATACTTAACATATAGTAGCTTATAACATGCGTTATAATCTAGGATACTCTTTATCGCAGGAAATACGTGTGTACCCTGAGGATAGAATATAAAAGTTAATGTGGACATTCTATTAAGAATACAGCTAATGAATTACCATTTTTATAATTCACAGAATTATAAAAATCCATTTCTGAAACAACGCGGGTACTATTTTAAATAAAGAGAATTGTCCTTTACACCTACTACTAGTAGTAAGTATAAAAACAAAGGATAGTTAATCTTATCGCTGTCAAAAAGTGATGACTCAGTTTGTACGTCGTGACTCGACATGGAATTGAAAATATCATGAAATCACGAAAATTGTTAAACGCAAGTGATTCAACGACGTTGTAAAACGACAAAATATACATTTTATGAAACGTGAGCATTTCAGTGCATAATTGGTCATCTCATGATATTGTTAATTCTACGATTGGAACACGATATGAGTATAACGTTTATGAGTATAAACGTTGAGCTTATTCAGCAGGGTTATCATAAAATAAAACAAAATGAAAAATCGATCTTTGGTGCTTCCAGGCACCTTTCCACCATATTATAGTTCAATTATTTTAAAGTGTAATTCAGAACTTGCTATGTAACCCCCCAAAAGAAGGAAAATAGCGCTATTGCTTCACCTATTGGTGGGCAGGATGTACTAGAGAGGAAGGTAGGTTTATACTTACAAGGCAGGATATACTAGAGAGGGAGGTAGATATTTACAAGGTACTTACTATTTAATAGGTTCTTGATGGTTAACATTATGAGCTATCTATGTAAATAAATAGATTCTTTTTTAAACCAGAGACTACAGGAAAATGTATACGAGTATCCTTTAATTTATACAGGAAATGGAAAATATCCATGGAAATATTTACATAACCCTATCTCGCGCGAGTTCGATTCAAATTTGACCAATTTACGTTCAGCTATAAAAATACAATTTTTTATAACAGAAAAAATAATTTGTACGTCGAAAAAAATCCATATAACATTTATACAAAATTATTCAAATTTATATAAAATGCTTATTCGTTAGGATGTTATATCCATAAGTATTCGATTTACATTAATGTATGTATCGGATATCAAACATTATTCCAATCACATGTACTGTCTATTATTTACCGTTAACATTTATGTATTTGTTAAATATCTACATACAAAAAACGCTTGAGAAAATCCCATCGATCATTTTTAAGCTAACACTTCACTCTTGTCAGGTTATCCTATCGGGTCACAAATTCATAAATAACATTAACTCAACGTCCCCTGTCAACATCGACCCTTTTTTTATAAATTTTCTATGAGCCTATAAAATCTCCAGTGAAAATACTAGTGAAACAACGAAAAAAAACACTATTACTTTAACGCTAATGTTAATAGCACATTAATGTTCCCCTAACATCTAATTATTTTTTAAGTATATTTTTAACGTGAATTTTCGGTGTTTATTTGTTTTCGTCATATCTTACAATAAACTTATAAGATTACTAGCAAACGTCCTCAACTTCGTTTTCAAGTACAGATGAAACGGATAGTGGATTGCCCGGATACCGTATATTCTTCAAGTTTCGAAGCCAAAAAATCCAATATTTGGCGGCCGAATATCCGGCCCATGTTATGTAACATATATTTTGTTGTATGTATTGTAGACAAGTGGTAAATACTCGTCATTATTTGCACTGTAACATATCGCCTTCAAGTGATTAATATCAGTAGTCAAACTTTGTTTTATTATAAATAAATAGAAGTATTAAGCTATTATGGTGTAATTTATTTTTTTGAAATGTGAACCTATTGAATTTCTTTTAATATTCACTAGTCACTTCGTTTTAATATTCACTTTCTAGTTCACCTTCGCGAAGTTTGTTTAATCTGTTATATTTATATATGAATAGTATCCAGGTATGAAGGACAGGTAGGTCACATCTGTAAAGCTAAAGATCTACTTAGTTTTATACAAAATATATTCCAATCTTCGCACTGTCACAGTGCACAGTCAATTCGATTTCTCAGCTCAGATTTAAATCTATCCGAACCTACTTTGTTAGTAGAAAGTTGGAGCATAGATTTCGCTCGAGTTCAATATTAAAATTTAGCTTCATATAAGTCATTTACTACTTCTGGTACTAAACTATTGATAATTGAGACAATTTTTGCCACATATGTTCAAAACTCGCCCGAGCTCGTTGTGTCTAATATATGGTTGGCATTATCGCCATTCTCTGTCTCTTCCTTCCTTTCCACGATCCCATACCTACACACGCGAAGGAGCCCAAGTTAACCGCCCATGATCAGCGTTGACGGGCTACGAAGCTGCACGACGAATACCGCAGACGTAGAACATCACCGCACCGCACGTGTAACCGCGCACGAGTACGATCGTATTAGTGTTGAGCATATAGAGTGAAGTGGTACTTCGTAGTAATAATTAGTGTAGCTTATTAAAGTAAAGCAAAGTAGTTGTTAGGAGGAGTTAGTGAAAGGCGACAGGAGTACAAGCGGAGCATCAAGAAAAGCGTGGGCCGCTTACAAGAGGAACCATGTACCAAGTACGCGTACATAATTCCTTCGTTACTTTATTCGTCGATTTATCTCTAGATAAAACCCGCACCCGCATACCGTCTGACCTCATAGGCCTTTGAATTTATCCTTCGCGACCAGGTTCTTCGGAACTTGGACATAGTCGTTCAGTTTAAGCGCGACTCCATTTCCAGGGCCATTATTATTTTTCGTTCTTTGGCCAGATCCCACACTATAACATAGATATTTTTAAATCTGACGTAGTCTTAAGGACAAATTTTGAAGATTTCATTTGTTAAAGTAAATTTTTAAAGAATGAGTGGGTTTGACGTTTATATTGTATGTCAATTTAAGTCAAGTTTAGGGTGTAGGAAAATTACCTGTGACCTTATTTCCCTTATACCTTGATCCACGATAAAGCTTTTAAGTTATGGTATTACCAACAGTATATCTGTCGTTCCTAACGCACGTTGGCTGCTTTAATCACGTAGTTTCAACAGTTGACGTAAGATCGGTTATTTTCTTAGAAAAAAATATTTCATTGTATATGGACAAAAGTATGCCCTGTAATTAAGTAGGTAAGTATGTAAAATACTGTCATTGGTATGTGAGTAAAATTATGGCTAAATTTGTTTGTTATTTTTATAATCATTAATATTAGCTTAGCCTGTAAGGGGCTGATACGGGGAGCTTTTAATTAAATTTTTACTTTGTAACATGCAAATTTTTTTAAGTATTACACATGTATTAAAATTCTATGAAAATAAAAAAATTCCTCTTCGACCTAGTTAAAATCGGGCGAATGCGAATTGAGTTTTAAAAACAATTTATTAACAAAATAAACATGCGTTTACAGTTTGATAGCTAGTACAAGACTCTCTGAATGAAATATGACAATTGTTATTGTTTAATGTTGCGGAACGTAGAGTCAGCGGAGTGAAGCTGCATTGTCGGCAGGAATCCGCCGATCACGCCGTGGTAACTACCCATCAAGTAAAATTTCTAAGATCAGTCCATATTCAATAGTGGTTTAACCGTCACATAAAAAACATTAGTTTTTCTTACTTTTGGTTTCATATTGCTACGTAAACATATATTTATTTTTTCATTCTATCTATAATATTTCTGGATATGAAAAAAGCAAACGGGTTTTACCAGTTTTTTAGAGCCCAGACCAATTTGGTAACCCTGGGCCCTTTTGGCAAATTTAGAAGGGCGAACTTACGCTATCTGGTATACATTATGGTAACATGTGATGTTGACGGATATTATATCCATCTTCTTGCTCAACCATAAGATTATAATGAGGTTATAAAGTATTTCTAGTGACAAAATATTTGGACAACAAAATATCCGCTCTTTGTAGGTATAAATATACTAACTCACATGCGCAACAAATAACTTAGGTCTGCTGAAATAATTGCAAAAAATTAACATGCACGTAGTTGTGATTTATTTAAATAGAAATCTGATGGATTGGAGGCAATGTACGTGACGAGTACCTATAAGTGACTTTCTATTAATTGATGTTTAAGATACATCTCAGCTTTTAAATATACATACAGATGTCATTTGACGTAAAATGAACTACGTAAATATTTTTAAGAGTTAATTTTCCATGCGATTTTAAATTAATATTAAAGTATACAAATAACGTAAAATGAAAATTAACTTGTAACTAGTTTAACAGCTAATGCGCTAAATTTGATTATATCAAAAGAAACTGAGATTTTTCTAGCGTTAATTAGCTTTGAGTTTCTTCAAATGAAACAACACTGTTGAAGTCGGAATCAGACTTGTTGAGTAACTTATGTAACAATATAAATTATACTTGTAAGGCGCTCTGGTTTCGCAAAAGAGAACCTACACCTATGCTTTTAGAAATGGGATTTTTTAATTTTGTAAGCAACATTCATTATAATAAGCAGCAATCCAGCAGTCAACATTTTATTTACTGCCCTCTTAATAGAATGTCCGGGATCAAATTATCCTAGATTATGACCATCTATTCAGTAGTGTTACGCAAATAGACAGACAAAAATTTCAAAAAATATGTTTTGCCCTCCATACCTACAGACATATTACAGAACCTATTAAACTTCCCGAAAAATATTGCGTATACAGATTCAACTCCGTTGCAATTTTATTATAAGAATATATACATTTGTATTCAAAATTCTGACCATATAGTGCGATTTATGGATTCCCGGAGTATCCCGCGGCCGTTGAGACGGACTAGTTTGCTATTAGATACGATTCTTTCCCTCTTCTTCGATAACTCTTAAATGCATGACTACTTCTTTCGTCACGTTTAGTTAGTTGATCGCGCTTCTATAAATTATACATACCGAACACATGTCGCAAATAAATCTGTATCTATAGGATAATTAAAATCTATAAATGTTTCCTCCACTTTGAGATCAATAAAAAAAATTCGCTCGAAGATACTCCTGACGCAAATTTAATAACAGAGGATTTCAATTTAACTTTGAATAATATAAGGAGGAAAATTTGTAAATGGAATATTCCTAATTCCTAATTAAAATATATTCTTATTTTCAAATAAATTATAAACAACCAGTATCTAATATATTAAAACTGTTTTTAGTAAACTTTATCTGTGGCCTGGTATAGCCTACTTGTAAGTTATTTAGGGAAAGTGTATCTATGTCTATACTAATAATAAAATTATAACTGAACGGTTTCTGTACATGAATTATTGGCCGCACTGGGGCGGCCCAGAATACTCCCCCCAATCTCACGCTAGCAGAACAGGGTGTCGTAAGAGGCGACAGAAGCCAGCCTGCTTGGTGGTAAGGCTTTGCGTAAAGTTTATATTATCAGTATTATTATTAAGTCGTTGATATTATTATTCGTATTATTATCTTTTCGTGAAGCCTGCCTGGCTAGCTACCTCCCTCCTGCTTGTGTCAGCCGCCAAATGACTCGTCGTGTTCCGGCTGGGGGCTTGAGAGCCAGTATCTTCTTTATTATCTTCTTCTCATTTCCTGTCCGACAACGCATCGGTGATACCTTTGGTGTTGCAGATGTTTATGGGCGACGGTGACCACTTACCGTCAGGTGGCTCGTCTGCTCGGTTGTCGGTTGTTATCATTAAAAAAAAAATTATATATGATAAAAACTATTATTAGGGAAATATATTAACGCAATAGAACACAAAACAATAGTTGTTAGAATTTCTGTCCGTATGTCTTTGCGTTTGTTCCCGCTAATCTCAGAAACGGCTTAACCGATTTCGTTCGGGTTTTCACTATTGTATTGTAGTAAGCGTCACTTAATACTTATAGTTTATTTCATTGCATCCCTTCATATCTCATAGTACACAGAATGAAAAAACTCAGAAAAATGCAGATTATATTTTTAAGCGTAAGGTAGTTTTTCCGTAGCGGAGCGAGGGCATTCGCCAGTTAAGACTAAAGAAGAAAAACAAGCATTTAAGTGTAAACTTCATTTGTAACAGAAAGAGAAAAATATCGCAGATGTCAATGTCGCAGATCAATGATTTTTATCAGGGTTACGAGTGATATTTGATGTTTCATACATTTACATATTTCTGTGGAGGTCATGACTTTCAAATCATGACTGATGATGACGACAACTGAGTGTGATTGTTTACTTGCATGACAATTTTACGGTTTCCTGTCAATATTACCTAAGAAGCACAAAATATCAAAATAAACGAGATGCAAGGTGGAAAGACAATTAAAATAAGTAGGTAATTACGATTTTAATACCACTGCAGCATACTGCAGCACTTTTGTTGTGCGTGTTTTTTTAAGTTTTTGTCATGTAAACTCATTGACCTGATTTGAGTTTTTGTCATGTAAACTCATTGACATGATTTCGCCTTAAATATGGACCTATTCGGAACTCTTCGCTTGGTATAAAGTGTTAGACCATCACGATCACTGTTGAACTGAAGATGTTAGATATATTCTTCATTGTTGGCAATTTGAAATAACATACATACAGTATGTTACAGGTTGTCGAATTATTAATATTTTGCCATGACATGAGGTGAGTTTGAATTGGCATTCAATTTATTTAATTATCTCAATTATCTAATTATCTCAATAACTAAAACTAAAGTGAAATACATCAAATAATTTAAATGAATATATAAAAAAAAAGTTTTTTATTTTCCAATAATTTCTGCAGATTCTATCGTTGGCTTTAAACTGGGATTGTACTAAGATCATTATATTATAAAAGCTGAATTGATCAACGTTTACTCATTACCACTTAACATTAATGTCCAGATATTTTTCCACTGTTTGTGGCGGTATAATTAACAGCAATGCGGGATGGTGCCAAGCGCCCCACGTCGAATGATAAAAATTCACAAATACTCATCCACGTGACTACGTTCCAGTGTTCATTTCAAATTAATGAATCGCACGAGTACCTACATCATAAGCGTCGTGTTATTTTCGTCTCTCATTAACTGTCTAACGTTTTTAGCAATTGTTCCGGATGTTTCACATCTGGGATTTAATAAATGTTAGAAACACTCTCCACAACATCATCGAATCATAACAAACTGAGATATGTTTAGAGTTTTCTGTAAACAGCAACATTAAAATAATGCGATTTGGTGTAATTTCAGCGGTTAAAAAAAAAATTCAATACGGAGGCACTATTTCAATTAAACTTAAACCTTTTAGCAGGGAGAACTTAGTAGTTGGTGATATTTTGAGGTAAAAAGTGGTCTTATTGGTAGACCTTCGTATCGGAGATAATAGAGAAATTCGCCAAATGCACCCAAGAGCAATACGAATTGAATACATTGAAGGATTCAGTGAATGAGTGATCAAGAGTAACATTTTATTTATTTAAGCATTCTCTCAAAATTCAAAAACATTTTGAATACCTGACTTATTGTTGCTATTGATAAACTTATAGTTGCATATATTCGTAAATATACTCCATTTTAAAGAAGAATTTGAAGTCACGCGAAATTTTTCAAATACGAAACTTAACAAAGAAGCCATTTCAAAACTTCTATAACATAACTGGTGTTAAAGAATATAGATATAATGATAGACATAAAGATGTTAAGTGCATAAATTATAAAAGCGTATTCACTATACTTTTAAAGACTACCACATAATACATATTAGGGAACACCGACGCGGGCAAGCAATTCCAGTCCTTTGCAGTGTGCATAACGAAAAACGACGTAAATCATGTCGTCCACACAGATGGGATGTTCACGACATGAGGATGGATACTGGCCGTACGATGGTTTGTTTGATGAAAGTTCGGCGATGGGGGAATTTTTTCGTACAATTCCTGAGCTCTCCAAATGCACCTTAAATACGACTGAACGGCCGGCAACCCTGCGCTCAAGGCTTTGCAGATTGGTTTCAACTAGATCTGGGTCACCAATGAGGCTCTCTGTACGTCTCTTTCCCGAGTCCAAAGCTGGTAGCACCAGCCCAAATATGACACATGGTCTGACCTGACCTTTCTACGGGGTTAAAAGCTGTTTCGGTGTGTGTCTTCACATGGACATCGAGTTTGAGTTGAAGTTCGAAGAAACTCCAACTCCCAGTAAATTGAAAACGGTCAGTTCATTCCAAGGATAGTTTTAACTTCACAACTTGACAATTAGTTTGTCACAATTTACCTTTACCATTGTTTTGTAGTAAATAGTAAATCAGATTTATTACTCGGAGAGTTTAATTGCCTATATCACATTTTTCTTGCGTAGTTTGGGTAACTGACGAATTAATTCACTAATTTCATTATTTTACTGTAATTTGTAAAGTGCAAAAATTGTTTTATATTAATATATCTAATAAAATAAAATCGAAAATATATAAATTAATCTTCGGTGCGCCTGTAACTGATGTTAGATCCGTGTTCCCGAGCCGATGATTTATGATTTTAATATAGGCTAAAGGTGACGTGAATAAATGTGTTAAGCAATGTGTTAATAAATAAATAAATTCGGTGTAAACTTGTGCTGTTGAGTTTACTACGCAAATTAAAACGGTCAGAATTTAAATTACGTATTCAAACGAAATACATTGTTTAATCGATCCAATAAAATCAATAGCTTTGAAAATATATAAAAATCTTGATTTGAACCTCTTATTAATTACTACCAATCTCATAGAAGAACTTAAATACTATTTTACCTCACGCAAATGTTATATCTTTTTCCTTATTGTATTCCTAAAAAATAAACACGAAGGCTGAATTTAATTATTCCGCCGTCAATCTATTAATCTTGTTAATGTCACTGACTATATTAGTAAACAAATTATATACCGAGAACAAAGGTTCCTTATTCTAATATAGAAAAATGTTGAAGTCAACGACTTACATCAGCTATTAGGGTACTATTGAAATTATCTTTAAAATAATTATTAGTTTTCTCCAATTATTTGTATACTTATACTCGGATATCCAAGGCCATGTGTTATTTTAATGAATACATCATAGTTTAATTCCCATTCGATATCTTTTTTTTTTTACTTGACAAGCTATTTGCTTCATAGTTGTCTTTAATATTAGAAGCAAATATTATCAATATTTGGCGTTTCACATAATTTCCATATATCGCTTGTAATAAAATTTTCGTCCAAGAAAAGCTTTTTTCGATTCCAACTAGTTTATATGCAATGATTTTTCATTGTCTTTTTGATATCCATAAAATGTACCCTTTATACAATACATGTCTGGCAATATTTCTTTATGATATTGGTTAAAGTCCACACCAAAAATACGTGGTTAATATAGTCTAGCCACTGTATTTCTCTTCAGATTAATCGGAAGCTGTACAGTTGGTTCGTAGATAGGTTTGTTAAGTAAGCAAGAATATATAAAACGTTTGAAAAGTTTAGTACTTCAGTATTGGATTGGTTACCAAACAGAAATTAATAGGCCTCAAAAACGATCAAATTAGTGAACTTAAACGTTGATTTATATCTAAGAACGATACGTTCTTTAATTTTGTCTTTCTTACTATCGAGTAGCTTCCACAGCATGTTCATATTGGATAATTACCTAAGAAATCGGGGAATTGTACGAAAATTTAAAATGTAAGGGTTTTGGATTTTTTTTTAATTTTAGCTAATTAAATTACTAGCCCAAATTATCTTAAAAAATTGTCTCAATTTTGAAAAAAGTGGAAATCTGTTGAGGCGAAGTCCGGTAATTACGGTGGGTGACAGAAAGCTACCGGCTGTAACTCTTGTAGCTTTGCGTTGGTCTGTCGTGAAGTTTGAGATCGCGCTTTGTCGTAGAGAAGCAATGGGGAAGAGCGATTGACCAGTCTTAGTTGTTGAATTGCGCGCTTCTGCATCATTGTTTGCGATTCTTGGCAATAGACATCTGAAGTCACTATTGTGCCATTCGGTGTGTGTACTGTTTTTTATTTTTATTATATTATTTGAATATTTTTTATTTTTTTATATTTTATTATATTATTACGAATATATTAAATAAAAGCTGTGACGTACAAGTTCGGCACTGGTCCACCAGATAGTCACCATCATCTTCCTATCAGTAACCTTTTTTAGCGCACTGACCAGGTGCTGTACCCGGGTCCAACCACTGAGACGAATGCTTACAAGTGTCGTACAAGACCCACTTTTCATAGCAGGTAAAAATTCGATGTAAAATTTCCTCGTTTCTATGCCGATTCAGTAGTGCTATGCATGCTTGGACGCGTAAGTCTCGCTGTTGGTCACTTAGATCGCATGGCATCTACGAGTACTTATCTAGCTTTTTTATCTTTCCGATTTGACGCAAGTGCTTCAATGTCTTTTCGACACTAACTCCAAACAAACAGAAGATTATTTTACTTATGTAAACCTAAGGTATTTTTGCTCGTAATACTTAAGAACAGGAATTTAAAAATATGTATCTCTTGGATCAATCGATGCCATATAATAGTTATTGGTTATAAGCAAATATACGATAATGCATCTTAAAATGTTTCGTTAGAACAAATTTATTTAAAGATTTGGTTCTGAAAATAAATCTTTGACCACCGCATCGCTTGGTGTAAGTAATACGTAAGAAACATTTAATACATGTTTAGTTTCTTGAGAAAGTTTAGCATAAACACTGGGATTATCAAAACGATATGGAGTACATGTAAAAAGTATTTGATAACTCAAGAAAGAACGACCATCGGTAATTTCAGAACATTTTTTTCAACAAATAACTGAAGTCTACCCGCGTACTGAACGTGATGGTGGTGTCGGTGAGATGCGTGGTTGACACTGGCGTGTTGTGTTCGCGGGGTTGGCCAATGTTCTTGCACCGGTTTCTTTGAGTCACGAAGCTTGGTGCCAGTCTTGCGGTATTGGACGCGTAGTATTGAACGACCGTTGTTAGAAGTCGTTGTTCGCACATATGTGATAGATCTCTCTTCAGTATGATAACCTATATAGGTTATATATAGGTAAGAGATCCATGGCCATATGGCCATCTTTGTTTCCGGGTTGAGAATAATTATTAGGTTATTAGGAATAAGTCGTAATCGCTAGGAACTAAATAACCTTTGAAAATATACTTGTTTGCGCTAACCTTTTGTTAGTAGATATATGTCGCAACTATTATGCATGTGAATAAAATCATTTAAAATATACTTTTTTATTACAAAAACTATTTCTTGTTTAAAGTTAAATGGGTTTGTTGAATACAAGGTGTGTGAGATATAGTATGCATCTAGTCTAGAATCCAAATCAACCTCTCCATTCTCCGTTGATCCAATGACAGTAAAAGTGCCTCAGTTTTCTTTAAATTGTCTCTCATATTTGTACCACCCATTGTTATTATAACGGTGATCTTATAGGGTGTGAACTTATGCTAAGTATCTTTCAACAAAAATCAGTCGTGAAATATTTTGCGTTTTACGGAAATAGCAATCTAATTACCGCTTACTGCTTGATTAGAACTCCTTAGTGATGGTCTTGGTATTTCGTTCATGTACATTCAGTATATGAACGACGGTGACCACCGTGAAGCAGTCAGGTAGCACGTCTGTTCGTGTAATCTAAATGGTAGATAGTATTTAAAAGTATTTGTTTGAATACCAACTGGTACCAAACGTAAGCAACTATTTAAAAAAAATGAGTATTGCTTTAAAAATGTACATAGACTGCAGAGACCACTTAATACAGTGGCTTATCTTATAACAGTTTAAAAACCCAATATAGAAATCGGTAGTCTATTGGTAAAAGCGGATATTTAGAAAGTTAGACAACATCATAATGTACGTATATTAGGTTTATGGACAATATACGGTGTGTTGTTTTGGGGCCGTAAATTTGTCCAGTTAATTTACATAGGTACGAGCACACACCTGAACCTAATTTTGCAATTTGGGTAACTTCCATGTCCATCCACAACTCATTTATGTCTTTACCGAAGGACGCTTTACGATTGACAACTTTGTTGTGTCAATTCTGAAATCAGAGAGTTGAACTAAAATATTATTGTATTCGTTGTTCTTGTACGTAAGCATGGTATATATGAATGTGTGATTTTGCGTACACTTATGAATGTACGTGTGAGTGTGTTTGTGGGTGTTTATAATATTTTAAGATTAAATAAGTACATTTATATATTTAAAACGTGAAGTTCTCTTCACGTTTGTACCGCCGTTGTTCTATATGTATAAATAGGTAAAGACAAACCTTTTTTTTCTGTGTACATAAACTGATTTCTTTATTAAGTAGCTAATAATGGGCTTCAGGAATAGGAACAACTAGCTTTATTAACAATTAAATAACAAATTGGAAGTAGAATTATTTATATTAAATTTAATATACATTGATATAGCCCTCCCACAATAAAACCCGCAAAAAAATTTGGAGTGAAAAAAAAATGCGAATCATATTGACTTCAACAATAAGTCAACTTCAAACAATAAATCACAAAAGTATAAAGAAGTACAAACATGCATAATATACAGAAAAAGAGGAGATTTTAGATCTTAGCTCAACACCTTCGCAAATTGCTGATAAAAACTGCGACAATTGGATTCTGGATGATCCGATTATAATTGCTTATGATTTTTGAGGGGTTACTTTATGTTATACTGCAAAAATAATAATTTTGCATAATATGAAAAAGATACGCAAATTATAGGTGTAGCATGGCAACACCTGTTCAGTATATACATATATGTCTAAAGAAAACCTGAGGAAATGTCAAAAACGTGTTAGTGTTGTTTAATTATGGCTACCGTAAGCTATACGTCAGTTTTCCCTTTCGTTAACTTTTTTTTAAATCAATTGAAAATTTATGCATAAATGCATAATTTGCATTTGTACATACACGCAGCAGACGTAATAAGAATAGAACAAAATATAAAAAATGCAATAACTATAGAAGACGAAGAACCTCAAGGACGTCTGAAATCAAATTACCAGGCTTACAAGTACTTAATAAATGCCCCGGATTCCTTCAGCGTCATCCGTAGGATCTATTCTTAAGCAATTTCAGGTGTGCAATTTGATTGGCTAGTTTTACTTGTATAGTGGTAATGGTAGTGGTAATTATATGCGTGCTTCCGTTCTTTACAGGGATTGTTGAGCAGTCGCTCCTAGTTGGTATCGATAATAGTCCATTAAACATGTTAGAGGGGTTAAGTTGACAAAAAACTTCTGTCAGTTAAGTTGACCACACCTCTCCAACCTCCACCTATTTTTATTGAAACAATGTGAGGTAAGAAGAAACTTGTAGCATAATGTTTCCAGTAACCAAAAATTTGCAAGATATACACGTGCCTCTTATGGATGAAGTAATTGAGATTATGAAATACATGTTTGTTGTTTATGTTTGATTTCATCGAGAGCTGTAAAAGATTACAGTTAGCCGGTTTATGCGAGTAAGCCATTATCCGATAACAGTGAATGAAAACGGTTCTCACAATATCGGGATAATGCTATTTTGTCGGTCTAATGAATTTGCATAGACATCTGCAGTTTGGAGAGTACAGCGCACGTAAACATTAGAACACAACGCAATTTCACACTTGCAAAGTTTGCTATGAATATGGCACGAGATTTGTTTTTTAGGAGAAATAGAAAGACAACGTGTTTATTCCGTCATAACAAATTGGATTTTTGCAGAATAATCTGTCCTATACTAATAATTAAACTGTGGTGTGTCCAAATTAGTGTATTAAATACTTTCAATAAATTTTAATGAAGTTAGATTTTGTTATCGGTATTAATATATATTTTTATTTTATATATATTTTCATATTTTTTGTTTATCAATCTGTTTGTCTGTCTGTTGCCGGATTATGCGGTGGGTTCTGAATATATTTAGAGGACTTGGCATATTTATAACTTACATTACGGGATAATAATCTACGATACTTTGTGTGGGTTCTTGGGCTCAAATATTTCCATCATCAAAAACGCGCGGTTCCAATTAATTGCCACTGCAATCTACTGACGCTAAAAAATTGAGAAAACGATGACTGGCATGTACGAGGTCCTAAGTAAAAATAATCAAATCTTGTGAAAACTGTGGCACTGGCACGAAACTCAAAGGAAGGGAGACTCGGTTAATACAATACAATAAACAGTTCATGCACACAGTATTCATAAACCATAGAAATATATATACCAAAGATGGCTTCACGACGAGCACTTGGATACCGATTGGGGGAAGGGGGCCGTGAGCGAGCGACACGTGATACTTCCGTTACTAAGATAAGTACAATAGTCGGGTAAGCCGGCTGAAGCATTTCCAATACGCTATGTTTACATAAGTAGTGAGGCTGTAAATATGTTATGACTATACTGAAATAATAAATACATTTTATTTATGGATATTTTACTTCAGTAAGTATAATATTAACATAACGTTGTATTTATTACTATGCTTGTTAAGCGGATAACGGCACAGGAGATGCGCAAACAAGCCTTGCAAACGCCTCTAAGTGGCAAGTGGAGCAAAGTAGAATCAAACTTGTATCTAAAGTCGAAAACCCTCTGGAGTGGGTTTCGGATTAGGGCCATCTCTACTAAGTTGACTTGAACCCCTTAAAAACATAAGTTTGCGCGTTTACCACTGAAAACTTTGTTTTTGTCATGGTGTCCCAGTTTTATGAATTTTATGAGAGCCAGTAGTTTCTTTCTAACTTTCTTCCTATTTCCTGGCCAACAACGCATCAGTGATACTTTTGGTCTTGTTGATGTACATGGGTGACGGTGACCACTTACCATCACGTGGCTCGTCTGCTCAATTGTCGGCTATTAACATAAAAAAAAGAATTGGCTAAGACTGATATGACGATGGTATTAATAAAATAATTAGGCCCCATATACAAACATGCATACACAGAAATACATGTAGAAAGGGTATAGTAGAAAGGGTATAAGTACTTAGATGCTTTAAATCATTCTTAACATTATCGATCGAGAGCACGTACAATTGAATATAAAACAATTTAACCTTCGTTAAAGTTATAACAGCAGTCGTAAGGAAAAATAAACTTTATGAATATGAACATAAAAAATAAAGAATGTATATTGGACTGAAATTACGGATTAATTTCGTTCTCGGCATTACCTGTCATACCTAACCCACGGATTATTAATTTGGAACTTGGCAAAGTTTATAGAACGGCAAATTGTTTCCATTGGCGATATGAAGAGCTTATTTTGATGTCGGAATCTAAATTTATACTCCAGTGGCATGCTATAATTTGAATATGCTAATAATTTGTACAATTAAAGCACTGCACAAACTAATGGCACTTGGTAACGATACCGTTTTGTGGTAGAATGGTTGAAAGTACAATTATAAATGTGCAAACTAAATATTATTACAACGCTTTTAGTGTTAAACAATATATTATAAATATGGCTAACTAAGGATCTACCGGATAGACTGAGAGAACTGGCTCATTTATTATTTCAATGTTAAAATGTACTTTTCTTTTTAAATAAAGAAATCAGTGTGAAATTTTGAATCGTTACACATATTGTGGTAAGAAATATGAAGTAAGCAACGAAACTTTGTTACTTGTCCGCCGATTAATAAATATTTCCACTAATAAAAAAAATAAAGATGTATTAATAATACATAATATGAGTACATATATATCATATAAATGTATTATAACAATGAAAATTACAAAAAAAGTGTGGAAGGAAGGTGTTCTCTAGGAAGAAGATAACAAGGAAAATATACCTGACAATTACGTATGTAAAACACTTCTTTGTGAAGTGAAATTTGCCGCGTGGTTGTTATATTATAATTTTAGAATACCGATAAAAATATACATGTATAATGTATAAAGGCTTGTCTTGAAATAAAACAGCCCCAATTATCGGGACAATCTGATACTACCATATGAAATTTTATTCCAAGTTAGTTTTTACTAACACTTCTAAAGTTGAACTACGCCATAGCTTACCAAATCCGCATCGTGAGTGGTTACGGAAGAAGCAATAAGAAACTCCAGGTGGATCTTTTTTCTACTCACAGTTATAGACAGCATTTACTACTATAACTATATCTATATATATATAACTATATCTTAAACTCATATCCCAGCAGCGTTGTCATCTTTAAATAATAATTTAGGTTTTGGTAACAACGCCTTTGGCATAAGTTTTTAATTTACAATATGACATATTCTTCAATTCTTACAAATTTTATTTTACATGTTTACGCGTCTACCTATGAAAGAGCCCCCACTTTTGCTAAGTCAAATATTTGCTGTAATCAATTTAGCCTTAAACCGACTTCAAATTTGTGGATTATTGTATATAGTATTTAATTTGTAGATTATTGTGTTTTGTATATTTTATAGATAACATGACTGTCATTCATTCACCTTTTTTACGCCTTTGTATATTATCGCTTTAAAATATTTAGTCACTTTTGGGGTCCTATATACTATTTAAACCTCATCGACATGCTTTCCCACAGCCTTATTCGTAATACTAAGGTATTAAGAAAACTCGAAGTGTTTTTAACATACATAATATCACTATCTTAAATGTTTTGTGACAACAGTTTAACGAGCAGCCTGTCTATATAGCAAGCTTAAAAATGCTTATGGTAAAAGACTGCATCTCAATAACAAAAGATTAATCGACCAGAATCCAGCGCGTCCGTAGATTGTGATCGTGATTACAAAACTCTCTCTCTATCTCTATCTCTTTGGATTAATCTCAGTCTTAAAAGTCTGGTCAACTGTATGGCCTACAAGAAAAATATGAACAGCGGTACAATGGCATTGTCGACCGTATCACGGATACTGGGAATTAAATCCACTGTACTGCTGCAAGTAAGTTTGAATATGGTTTAGTCAACAAGACAAGCGTGCTAAGGATAAGAAGATAAATTTTTATACAAAAATTGTTGAGTGCGCCATCCAGTGCACACCAGCAAGATATCGCTGCAATGGAAATGAGTAAATCAGTTGAGTATTATCTAAAGCATAAATGAAACTTCCAAGTAAATAGACTAAATAGTGATTGCGTTTACGTAAGCGGAATCTATTTGATACGTACCTTGAAATTTATTGGATCGTAAGACTAAAAAATGATTGCTTAGGAGTGTTTCGCTAACCACGTTCTTGGTTAATTGTCGAATCGATGGTTCATTATAACTAAAATCACGCTATGGAATTTTACGCTTTTTCATGCCAATGTAATGTATTGTTAAAGAGCGCGATACAACAACAAATCTGCGCTCGTACTATGCTAGTTTTGTATCTAGAGTGTGTCGTGTAAACACACATAACAAATGAGACGTCATAGCCTGAAATTAAAATAATACATTTTATCTTTTAACTGTAACGGATTCTCGTGAATCTTGTAAGTTATAATTAAATTTTACGCTTTTTCATGCCAATGTAATGTATTGTTAAAGAGCGCGATACAACAACAAATCTGCGCTCGTACTATG
>DWPT01001400.1:0-18837 GCA_018251895.1 Agathymus mariae mariae
GAGAATCTCAATTCGTCTCAATATTTTATCTTACAATATTCCAAATCACAAATTGATTAATTACGGAACCATAACATAAGCGACAAGATTCAATCATTTGATACACTCAATCTTTATATAAAACTTACATATGAGAATTACGTTGATTCGTTACGTATAAATAACCTATTTGGTTTACACCTCACACGTCAATCGGTTATGTACCAACGTAAAATAATATTTTTCGTGAGGAAATGATTGGCTAAAGGTTAAGGTGAAATAAACTCTCCAGTAATTTGTAGTCGAAGATCAAAGAGCTGCCACCTGGAGAAATTATACGAGAAGACATCGGAATCTG
Source organism: Agathymus mariae mariae (assembly GCA_018251895.1). Taxonomy (NCBI): domain Eukaryota; kingdom Metazoa; phylum Arthropoda; class Insecta; order Lepidoptera; family Hesperiidae; genus Agathymus; species Agathymus mariae. The sequence goes on from DWPT01001400.1 coordinate 338, forward strand.
AATCAATAATGATGGAATCTCGTTAACAAATTGCAATCAATAATATTGCAAACTCCATAATTATATTTGTACAACAATTATTAGCCTTTATTGTGTGTTAAATATATATGCAACGGTAACTTTTTACCTTGGTTCATTTGAGATACCGTGCGGGTTATTAAACTATAAAATAAAGTGTAATTACTTATTCCGTGTAAATTACAACAGTTGCCTGGGTATAGCATTTATTTTTACAATTTTCAGCTATTCCCAGTCGGCGTATTAATCACCTTGCTCTCGTTATTTATTGTCAGTTCTGACCGTCTCCCACAGTTTATTACCCATGACGTATGTGAAATACTTCGCTTTGTAAACTACAATAGAAATAAAGGAACTATAGATAAAAAAATTTGCAGATACTTATATAGACACGAATTTTTATTCTACGAGTACATTGCGACACAATACTTTGTGGTCCTAATATATAATTATTATTGACTCTCTCGTATTTATCTAAAGTCGTCTCTAAACTCGTCGTGTTCCGGCTGGGTGCTTGAGACCTAGTACTGTCTTTCTTAATGTCTTTTCATTTACTACACGACAAAGCATAAGTGATACCTTTGGTCTTGCTGGTGCCATGGGCGACGATGACCACTTACCATCAGGTGGCTCGTCTGCTCGTTTGTCTACACTACGTACCCAATTTACACTATTATTACAAAGAGTGAGTGCGAATATTACGTGTTTGTGGGTATGCGTAGGGTTATATCGTGAACGGGACCTATTTGAAAAAAAAAAATTAACCATTTGAAAGGTACATTATTTAGGATTTATATAGTTATGTGAAATGTTTATATATAATTATTAAACACAATCAAAGTCCGAACGAGCCGCTAGTAAATAATAAAAGCACAGAAATAATAGTTCTGTACAGGCTTTGTTCGGGGTTTGAATTTCAATCGACATGTTTCTTAATGAATCTGGATATTAATATCAAGAAGATATCGAACAATTCCAACAACGTCTTAATTACTTACAATAAATTAACGATTCCATTTGGAGTCTTCTCTGTACTTTGACCAGCTTCCGGTAAAATTGTTTTACCGTTAGAAGTCAGTAACAAATGTCCACGGGCTATTAAACATCAATTATTCCGCACGCCAATTTGCCCCTTTCATTCCTTATATTAGTATTGCCATTCTAAATTCAAAAGCGCATCTGACTTAATGCGAATTTTCTGTATGTTATACACCATACGAAAACAAGAAACATTATATTTTTCCAAACATACAAATCAAAGTCGTTGACGTCTAACATTCAAAAGCCACCTTTCTACAAATATGAACTGTAAGATGAGAAAAAATGTCGGAAAACACGCTTCAGTAAACGTTCAACACCACTTTAATAGCACTCCAACATCTTAGATTTCTATTCCACCAGTGCGGAGACAGACCGATAGACAATTTAAGTGATGTTTTTATTCATTCTGCTTATATATTATTATAATATTCTGGATATTTTTTAGAGCCGAATCACTTGGTCCGCTGGACCCTTACGTTAATTATCTTTTCAAAGAAAAAAAAAATATATATAAGACAATGACACAAGAACTGGATGCTTTTTTGCTCAACGTATAAGCATTGCTAATTGCTATATAACTAAGGAATGCTACGAGCATTTTGGGTACTGCATCACAAGGACCTAATTATACACACCTATGTCAATTAACTGATTATTTAAACTTAATTTATAATTAAATAAGAAAAATACATGACGTAATTAATACCCTTATACTATAATATTCGTAAGTATAATGTTACTAATTAATTTTAGTAATAAATTAATACTATATACAGTATATACAGAGTGTCCCAAAATTCTACAATAAGTCGGCACCAGAGGGTGGGTCTGCTCATGACTACTTGACAAAAAAAAGAAAAAGAAAAGTTGGCATTTGCTTTGAAATTCAGCCGTATTGAGGCGGCCTAGAATATCCTTCCCCAATCTCATGCTGGGGAAACAGGGTGTCATAAGAGACAATAGAAGCCAGCCTGCTTGGTGGTAGGGCTTCGCGTAAGGATTGTATTATCGGTATACTGGTATTATTAACTTTCCCTGAAGCCTACCTGGCTAGATATTACCAGGTTAGTTGAGTCAATTTTACATACTCTTTTCTACACCACGATGAGTAAAAGTGGATTAATAGTAGATATGTTTCAAAATATTAGATATAAAATAATTTTGATTGTTTTTTTGTGCTACAACTACAGGCATTTTGGGATATCTAAGGATTGTGTTGGATTGCAATGCTACTTAGGTTGCCGATATATAAAATAAAACAGAAATATCGACAAAAATGTGGATATGGTAGGTAAAAATATCACAAGATTTTTTTTGTAATTTAAAAACAAATGATTTTTTTCTTCTTTTTTTTTGTCGAATAGTCATGAACAGATCCAACCCCTGATGCCAGCTTATCGTTGATTTTTGGGACAACTATATATTAAATTATGGAAAAATTACTGTTATTACGTTAAACAAATATTGCATGAATCATAACGACATTTATACCATACTACAAATTCCTTTCAATAAAATAAAAATATGGTGACTGTTAAAATTACTTTCAAAATACACAAGTACTTTACAATACTACAATTAGACAACTCAAAGCACTAATTTTTACATCATACCCTACACAATTAGTTAATCTTCCTAGAATCAATATACATCAATAAGGCAAATAAAGCTATGGTCTAATATATAAATATTAACCAAAATCCTTTCTTATTTTCAGCCCTTAGGCTGACCCATCACTTGACCCTTCTAAATTGCAAAAGCAATCGGCCGAAAAGTAAATATTGCCCTACATTGCCCTTACTTGCTATCTCATTGCTTCGAAGACCAAAACAAAGTTATTCGACAGGAAGATATATTCCATCCTACGGGATGGAATCCACTAACCTCATATATATTCATGATTTACTTCGTTAAATTAGGTAACACATATCTAACCCCGAAGGCACGCACTAAGCATAAACAAGCATCAATCCTGGGTTTATGAGCCTAAGTTCCCGGAGGATGTTCCCGAAACTCTTTGGAAAGTGGTTTTTCCCACAATTATTTATGAGACTATAACATTAGAGATGCGCGGTGAACATCAATATTGAGAATTCTGCTTATTGGGATTTGGAACGCATGTAGCAGCGGTTCTCTTTGTGATTGACAGAAACAGTAAGCAGGTTAAGCGTTATCGATAATATTGCCATTGTTTTTGCCTTTGTAATATTACAAGAAAACATAAAGCAATATGCCATAATTATTACAATTAAGAAATTAAATCTCTTAACTGACGTAGAAACAGCAAGCATAGTTGACTTTAGATAATCTCACAGCGCATTATATGGTCTGTTTTGCGGGGTTCGCCTCTTGCTAATGAGCTCATTTGTATATTACAGAAAAGAAGAGCACGGCCCGTGTAATTTCAAGTTTAAGAAATCAAATTCGCGTCGAAGTGGTTCTTTTAAGAAATCAGCATAAACTGTTGTGTCAGAAGAAACTTTGTTTTCATAACAAAAGTGATATTCATAACAAAAGTATTAATATGCTAAGGAGAAGGCTAAACTGATTGTACCAAATTTTAGACTTAGCAAAACTGTCGGCTCTTTTATGATCAGATGTGTAATAATTTATAGATATTAAAATTCCACTGGACTTGACGCAAATACAATATTGTAAATTAAAAACTCCCGTCAAAAGTATTGTTATGAGGAAATGTCATTGCCAACTAGACGATTACTTTAAAGATAAGACTGCTTGGACATGAGTGTAACATATATATCACCTTATATAATAGGGAGTGCATTCTGTAACTGTCACTAGGAAAAAAATACTCCTTGGGAGTTTCTTGCCGCATCTTCTTCCACTCCCGGTAGGGGTTTATCGAAGAGAGTTTGACTTTAGAAAAGTGTTGGTAAAAACCAACTTGGATAACTTTCACTTTTATTTTTCGAAGGTTTTGCTTAAGATAATGTCGGCCATAAAAGCCAGGTACTGATAAAAACTTCCTTGAGCAAAGGGCGATTATCACGTATATGTTTACTGTATTGTTATGTATTGTTCTATTGTTTTCCGAGGATTGTTGATTTGTCGCGAAGGGTTTAGAAAGTTACAAAAAACTCGGAAAATTCGGATCTCGAATACGAAAGCGAAGAATTCTGTCTACGAAGCGAAATACCTGCGATCGCCGTTTGCGACTGCGAGTTTATTAGTTTTGACGTGGGTTTATTAACAGTGCAGTAAATTCTCTGGAAATTATCTTTGGCATTTTAACGAACCCGTATATCCTGACACGTAACATTTAACTTCAATTTCACTTATCAAAGTGAAAATTAAAATTAGAATCATCTAATTTTACATACTGGCTACATATTTGATTACCCTCGATTGGACTGACTTCCAAACAGGCTTCTAATTAGGAATAGGAAATAACCTTGGAAAAGTATAATTTATAACGTTCTGCGTTTAACATAATGTTCTAAAAGTTATATAATTGCTACCATCCCGAACATGTCCAGCATAAGAAAGACCCGACCCAAAGAGTAGGGAATGTAGTTCCGTATTATTTACCGTATTAAGATCAAGAATATGACCGATTTAGTTAAATGTGATGATCAAGGTAAGTTTTTTTTGTAATTATGTATGAGTATTTGATGATTAATTATTTTTGCAGTGCCTACAATTAATGACGATTCAAAATTGAGGTGGAGAAGAAGAGTAAATGTTGATAAATATAAGAGTAATATATATAACACTCAAAATATACCATTGTACCTTTTTTATCTTTACCTTTTTTTTCTTTTCGACCTTCAAAAAGTAATCATTTTTCACCAACTTACGATAGCTATGGCTGAAAGGTCTCCATTTCAATTATCAACTTCACCCCACCCGTACACCCACAGACTTCTACTTTTTGCAAAGTTTAGACATCTTCTTGGCATGAGTAAAATTCAATAACCGAGGCAGCACAAAATATCTTTAAATGTTTGTTGCATCCACTACATCTGAGTTATTCAAGAATAAGAATTAATATTTATATATCGATTTTTGTTAATCGTAAAGAAAATAAAAAAATACCATTAAATTTTATTATTAAGGTAGCGCCCGACAAACAAAATAAAACAAAAGAACAAAAAAAAAAAAAAAAACTTTCACTTTATATTCATCATTTTTAAAATAAAATCCAATGTAACCCTAACTCACTATACCGACCTAAGAGTTCTTACATTAACATTAACTTAGTAACATTGGTTCTATAACAGTACCGTTACTAACCAAAATAGTAATTGTAATATTTATATTGATTAAAATAAAACTCAAATACAGGGAATAGCGATGGCTTTATCCGTAGCTCAAACTATTTATCAAACATCTGTGCCGACTAGTTCTGCAAATTGCGGGAAAAGTCCCCGATTTGCGGGAAATTGAGGGTTAGCGCGGGGAGAGCACGGGGAATGACATAAATCGGGGAATTTCGGAGAATCCGGACCATTTTGTTTGGTAGTTTAGTAGTTTCATATAATGTAATACGTAATCACGTTCGGATTTGACAAATACAGCTCGACACTACTAGCAGCATGTTGAATGAAACATCACTCAAATACCTGCTCAACTGCCATTTGAACACGATTTTGTATTTTTTACACCATCTTTATTTCATTTTTTATGTATTTTCAATCAAATTATTGTCAAGTGGTTAAAAAGTGCAGCTATTGTTAAACAAGTAATATAAGTCAGTTCCTAGATAGATCAACAAAGAATCATTTTAATTCAGTTAATTTTTATCAGATAATTACATTTAACTAATTTTGTATAAACCAGTGTTTTTATTCCAAAAATATAATATCTTGAATTGTGGGGAATGAATTAAAAAATAAACGGGGAATTGCACTAACATGCGCGGGGAAGCGAGAATTTTTGTTGGCAGCACTGGTACCGACACACATAACTGAGCTATGGTTGACACCGCTGACAACTTTGCCGTTGTCGCTGGTATAAGTTTATAACATTGACAATTATTCCATTGCCATTAATTGTCATTGGAATCTAATAGGACAACCGATGAGTATTAATATACTTGACCAAAATTTTTGCTTAAATCACAAATGTTTTAAAAATAAATTAAAAACGTAGCTTTATATTTAACGCCTTAATGCAATTTTAAGATATAAGTATGATCTTCGGTTCTGTGCCATTTTGTAACTTCAATATTTTCACAGAATGTTATGGTCATGGGTAACTATTTGAATAAACCAAACACGTAGTATAATTTTCTCTCACTTCAGTTCACAATAAATTTCGTTTGATTGTAGGGAGCAAACTCTCACGGACAATTGGGTGTTGGTTTAATAAGTGAACAAGTGGAAAAACCCATTAGAGTTACTTCAGCGTTTTGGAATAAGATAAAGCAAATAGCATGTGGTGGTGGACATACACTACTACTAGACGAAGATGGCCGGTTATTTTCTTGCGGGTGGAATTCAAAAAAACAATTGGCAACTGAAGAGACACCCAACTTTCAAAGAGTTTGGTGTTTGAGTGGTATCAAGTTTATAAACATTGCATGTGGCTGGGACTTTAGCTGTGGAGTCACAGATGATCAATTTTTGTTGGTATGGGGCTCTAATAGTAATGGACAACTTGGGCTTCCTAAAGAACACTTTGCTGAATATGTCAAACCTATAAGGCTGCAAGTAAATGCATGTTCTGTGTCAATGGGATTAAGGCATACTGTTATATTCAATTCAAAAGGAGAGGTCTGGTCTACTGGATGTGGCAAATATGGTCAGTTGGGTCTAGGAATTGACATTTTAAGTTCTGACAGATTTCAAAAAGTGCCTAAAGTCATTAACATATCACACATAGCTTGTGGACAGAACCACACAGTGGCTTGGAATGGTGAGGAAAATGCTTTGTATGTTTGGGGTGATAATAAACATGGGCAGCTACTGTTGAGCTCTGAGAAATATAAGAAGGTATTTGTGCCACAAAAGATTGATATAGATGTGAAACAAAATGTAAAGAAACTTTTAAGTGGATGGACAAATGTTTTATTGTGGTTAGAAGATGGTAGCCTCCTTACTTGGGGTCGAAATAATTATGGACAACTTGGCACAGATGTACCATTTGGAGGAAGTATTGTTCGTATTCGTCTACCAGGTGATATTTGTTTAATAAAATTACTACATTTATTAGTAACTGTGTGATATACCTAATGTGATCACTACATTGTCTAACTGGTCATTTTGTCAAGTAAAGAAGGCCAGCAATCATGGTTTTTATAGTTACTGTCAACCACCAATTTAAAAACAGGCATAGGTCCATATTATTGACAAAAATGTATTTTTGTCTAAAATTTCATGCAAAATTTTCATTGAAGTCTCATTGAAGTATATCAATTATTGAATCAATTATAGCTGTTTTTTACAGGTAGTAGAAATGTTGCTGATGTAGCATTAGGCTCTGAACACACTATTTGCTTAGCAGAGGACAATACTTTATGGGCTTGGGGCTGGAATGAGCATGCAAATACAGGGACATCATCTGATGACTGCATATTTATACCAACTATGGTGCCTATTGAAATAGACAACACATCAAAAATAACTCAAATTTATGCCGGTAGTGCTCATAACTTTGTTGTAACAGAAGAAGCTCAAACACACAGTGACTCCGAGGAAATTATTAATGGAAAAGCAAACTCATCCTCTAAGGAGTTACCATAATGATTATTATGTGATTATAATATCCTGTAAATAAAATAAATAATTACTCATAATTATTATGTTAATTTATTTGAAACAAGTAATTTATGATTCATCTCTAACAACTATTGTAAAGTTTTAAAATAGGTTTTCTTAAGACCGATTAATATATCTAAACAATATAACATTGCATCTTATAAGCACAATGAAGGCATGGTATAAATATTTGTTTCTGCTATAAATACAAAACAAATTGTTTATGAAAAATACTGTTTCCTATACAACAATAAATGTTACCTTATCAGGCCCTATTTGTTAGTCAAATATAGCTTTGAAGGTGCAGACCTTTAATTTTTTCCATAGACTCCTTTCCTATATTGTGCTAAGCATATTCTAGTTAACAAAGCTTAAAAAATAATAATACACACAAACACAAAAAGTTTTCATCATTGTAATAACAGTTTGAAATAACTTTTAAAAATATTAACAAATACCCAATTCATAATAGGTGCTTTAAATTTTCTAGAACTACATGCCAATTGAATGTATTCAGTATTATTATTGCAGGAACTGATACATTACTATGCCATCAGGTTTACTGTAATGACTAATTCAGTGACTTTAGGCATGTGCTTTAATTTCTGGTATTATGTATATTTTAAAGGTTTATATTTTAGAATTTGCAAATTGTAGTATTTCCTTTAAAAAATCGCAATGGACTCATAGATTTCCTATTCTCTGGACAGTACATCTTAGTAACACAGTAATATTATCATTCCTAATAACACTAGAACAACAAAAATGTAATATTTCATTTCAATTTATGAAAAAAGCAATTTCTGTTATAACCTATAAAAAGTCATCTGAATAACTTTGTAAGAATATTCATAATTGCAATTGTGGCCAATTAATGACAACTGTTTTCAGCAATAAACTAAAGAACTGCAATAAGCTGTAGTCTCAGTAATAAACTCAGCAAAAATATGCACACCTATAATAATATTGAAATACATTCCATTACAAACTGTAACTTATATACATAATAAAATTACTTTAAAATATCCTGAGATGATCTTAAACTTTTAATTTATTGCACTGAAAAACTTTCAACTGCAATTTATTTCAACAACTGCTTACTGTGTCAGCATAGCTACATTTTTTAGGCAAAATTGTATAAAGTGAATTCATAGTATTTTATAATTTTTATGAATCATAAAAATATTCATTGCCATCCCTGTCATTCCTCCCCATCATCACATAAGTTTTAATGTATTCTACATTCTACAATATTTCTATTGGCAGCAAACATCTTTCAAGAAATACTGTTCATCACAATTTAGATTTTTTATATATAGTTATATACACAGTATTTAATATAAACAAAAAAAAACAACATAATATAATGCTTAGCATTATTGGTAGTAGTATGACTTTACAGCTTAGCACTGTGTTATATTGTGTTGTTTACTTTCACTGTGTTGTATGCCAGTTATTCAGCCAAGTGACATTTGAGTTGCTGTATTGTTACTTAAAAAAATTAATATAAACAGTTAACAGATAACCATATCGAGAACAATGCAGTATAAAATCAAACCAACAAAACTAGAATTATAAACAAATTTTCTTTGATTTTATTAGTGATTCGTTTGATTTGGCTCATAAAATTTCAATTTTCTTTTAGTTAATGCATATGTTATGCATGTTTTTGCAATGTATGTCGAAGCAAAATACATGCATACCACTACAACAAGAGTTGTAATTTTCAAGAAAACACAAAAAAAATGAAATTAGATGAAACTGGTTTTCCATGTTTACATTTTTATTAACATCAAATTAATCTGATTTCAATTAAATTGAATAATTCAATATACAGTAAATAAAAGGTTCCATTAGAAAATTCTTGGTGATTTTTAGAAAGATTGATTAACTGTGCACGTGTAATGTCACAGAAAATTAATGTGTTAAGTTACAAAACATTTTACTTATCACTGGTAATTTAATTTTTACATCTCTTAGGATATTTTAATAGTAATTGCAGTAGCATAGCTAAACAATTGCTGTTCACTTGCTACAGTACACTGCTACCTCTTGCGTTCTCCTTTTTGTGTCTTACGCTTCTCCTTCTTCTCTTCTTTTAGCTGCTTTTGTTTTTCCCTGGAATTAAATAAGACTTCAATATTATCAAACCAGGTACATATTTCTAATAACATGTATATATTATTGCACAAAAGAACTGAAACTTAAAAATCTATTGGATTCATTAAGTTGTGAATTAACATCAATCTTTTCTGATCATCATCAGTCACCCATACAACTAATTTTATAGGCACCAGTATCACATAAAAATCTGATTGTAGGTTTACCTATCCTCTCTATCTTTTTCTTTCTTCCGCTGTGCTTCAAGACGTGACTGTTCTCGGCGTTCTCGGGCAGCATGAGCTACATCAGATGCATTTGTGTTCTTGACAAGATCAGGACCATCAGAGTCTACGTCATCTTCTACATCTTCCTGGAAAAGCATAGCAAACTAACTAAACTAACTAACGTTTATCATAAGTCATCAATGGAATAACTATGCAAATATGGTGGTCACATAGGAAAAAAGTAGAAGATAAATACAACTGTACTAATTACCCCATGATCAGGAAGCTGACTGTATTGAGATAATATTGCTTCGCGTATTTTTTTCTCTTCATCCGTGTATTCCCGACGTGTCGTTGTAGCTATAGGTTGTGACTCTGGCAAGACTCCTAACTGTACGTCCACATTTTTAACCGGTTTCGGAGCCTCTTCTTTTGGCTTACACGATTCCCATTTTTCGATTATTTCATTAATATGAACTGATATATCGTGTTCCTGTGGGTGAATTACGCTAATTTATAAAAAAATATTAATAAACTCAAATCCAAAAGTATCACTGGGCTCACCACGATCTCAGATAGTATGCCTTCAAGAGCATCTCTCTTCTCTTCTATTGATTCCTCAGTTTCTAGGATACCTGAAATATAGGATCCAAATACTCCCTCGTCAGTTTTAAGGGATTTTAATTTTGCATTTAACCACGGCTCAAACCCATTCAGTGAAGCCGCCATATTGCACTTTTGACAGTTTTGACATTACGCTAATTTGAATATTTTTAAAACTAAATTCTTATTTATGGTATTTAATTATTCCTAAGCTCACTAGTCCGAGATACAGATAAAGCAAAACATTTTTCTATTATGTATTTATATTTAATCAAAAGGGATAGCGATAATTTGATAGTTAGCGCGAATACTTGGACTTTCCGTAAATGTTTAAGTTGATATGGGTAATTATTTAAAGCGATAAAAAATTACAGTGATTACAGTTCAATTATACTTAACAAAACACAAATTTAAGAAGATATTAATCTATCTATTGTTATTTTTTATATATTAACTCCTCCAATGTTGCCTATATCTATAGATATCATTAGCCACCTAATATCCGACGTGAGGTTTTTCGACTATCCTTCAGCCTATAAAAATATTGAATAAATAAATTTGAGTGCTGTTATAAATCTTATTTAAGGCAAAATTGTTAAGAGACAAATCAGAAATCCTACAATTCCATAAACAGTATTTATAACTGTTACCTAGAAAACGTTATTTTGAAAAAAAAATGGTTGTCTGTAAAGTCGCTTTACGGACGATAATTTTTGATGATAACTTTATAAGAAAACATTAATGAAAAATTGTATACTTGTATTACTTTTTTGCCGCAATTGTTGTTGTATTAAAAGAAAGGAAACCACAATAACTTTTCACTTCACTGTATAAATAGTTGACAACATAGTTCACGTGTACGTTGTGCTGCCTCGGTCTTTATTCTACTCGGATGCATCGGCCGATGAAGTGGAAGAGAGATAGACGTGCTACAAGCTGAACGGTTAGGCCGATCGTGCCTCTCTGTCACCTGTTCCGCGCTCTCGCTTGCACACTCAGCTCAGGCGGAACGTGACAATGAATCATGAATGCATACAGCCGATGTTCATCGATTTATGACGTTATCAGGTCAAAAAAAAGTAGTATTGAAATATGCATGCATTCAACAAGGGTAATTTTTATTTCAATAATTATGAAATGTGTTTTATGTATATACAATTTATATAAAAAAGGCAAATTTTTGATATAATGTAGATCTAGTTGAAAACGTATTTTTTTTTTGCCAATAATGAAGTTAAATTAATTTTTGACAATTTTTTTAAATTCACCTTTATAACAGTCTAACATAACATAGTGTTCTCCATAGATACTCTATGATAACAGTATTCTCTACGGGACAGTTTCTAGGTACTTTTTAAGTATTCGTGGCGCCAATTTAAAATTAAATCAACTGATAGTCTATATTAATATTAATCTCTATTAAAACAGAATTATAATACACCCCGTCAATATTTACATAAAAACGGAAATAATTACTATGCAAGAGAGTAAAAATGCTATTTTTCAAATGCGATTTCCACAAAAACTATGGTATTTACTTAATTTACGTACAGGTGCAATAATATGGGGTGGGACAGGAAGAACGATTCTTCTTAATTATCGGCTCCTTCATAACTATTTGCAATGTGATAATTCTGTTTTTAAGACAGCAAATATATCTAGTTTTGTAAGGCAACTGAATTTATATGGATTTCGCAAAGTAACTTCGCACTTGCAAGACCCGCTCTGTAATTCAAGCAATCCTTATATGCATGAATATGTTCATGATTATTTTCAATACGACAGGCCCGAACTACTTAACAAAATTACTAGAAAAGCATTAACAATGAAAAGAAATTTCAAGCCAAAGGTATGCATCACATGTACTGGTCCTTTAAGTATGTCTAAAATTATTGTATATAGTTATTTATCAATACCTATTCTTATGAATTGCTTTATAGACTTTCGTTTTTTCTAGAATATTCTGAGCAGTAGTGATCAAGTGCCGTTTATAACTCCACTTCAAAAAGCAAGACAAGCATTACGTATGGCATTGAGAAAAGCTGTACAAGACTTGTACATGCAAAATGAACCTCAACAAGAATTAAATTATATGTATGATGAAGGTAATTTGCAAGTTATTATTCATTTTATCATTTATTTGTAACTGTTCTTATTGATTTTATCATTTATATATTTTCTAAGTTCCATCTAATTCTTCATCACTTTCTAACCTTAGATGAACAAGATGACTGCGGTGAAGATGAAGAATATATTGATTTGGACTGGCTCCTAATACAAGATAAGGCCTCTGAAAAGGATCCTAATAATGTCCCTTCAGGTTTATCTGTCTTCCTCAATATCCATATCCAAACATTACCATATTCCATTCCCTATACATATTCCTTGATGTTTCATCTTTCTAGTGTTTGAAGAAACTAACAGAAATGCAACACCAGCACAGGATAATACTAGTATTGGGTATGGTGACCAATAACTTATTAACTACTATTTTTTTTCTATATTGAATGAACACTACATTCTTGAAAAAAATTTCAGGAACACTCCCCAAGACAACCTTATGAATTTTAATGATGATATTTGTCAACAAAATAATGACAGTTTCCCCACAACATTCTTGAGTATGCCAGATTTGGATTCAGAACCAACTTCAACAATAAAACAAGAAGTGCAGTTACTTGCAGAGTTCAATATTGATAATGACATGGAAGATGATATTGTCAAGAGAATCAGTAAAAGTGCAGCAAACAGTTGTACTTCATTGAACTGTGTGTTACCCTCTATAAGCAGTGACCAAGGTGATGATGGAACCCTGGCAGAGGTATGTTTACTGTTGCCGTGTAGCTACAATTGAAGGGCTTGAAATTTTACCATCCTGTAATGTCAGCTTTTTAATTATCTAAATAATAGAAAGCATTAAAAGCTATAGAATGCTCATTTATAATTATTAAGTGGTTAGTGCTTAAGTAGTAATAATCTAATATTATATACAGTAGCTTTATAATTGACATACTGTTTGTAATGATTATAGTTTTTGCTCATTTAACCTATGTCCACTATTCAAGAATGTTATAAATTTATATTGAACTCGAGATATATTCTTCACAGAAAGATAGCGGGATTACAAATCATTATCTTGGTGAATGGGATCAAATGTTTAATGAGATAATGGCCAACAAGGGCTCCAGTTCGGAGTGTGGAACTAATTTAAAGGAATTTTATTCCCAGATTTCTCAGTCTGTTGATTTGCTGAATTCATAAAATATTACAATATATTGATTCATGTTAAAATAAAATATTTCAAGATTGTCCTTACACCGTGTATTGTTAAAATAAAAAATACATAATTGTTATTACTTCTTCTGTTTCTTCTTCTCTGCCTCCTCCTCTTTTTCCTTTTCAATAACAGAGACATAAAAGTTTATAGTGTCAGCATCAAGCATTTGCATGGGTTTGTTACGTCTCATCACAGCAATCTCCAAGTTTTTCTGTCCAGACTGAACCACTTCCAGGAGAGCACGAATTGCGAGCTTAAAACATTACAGTTAATCATTGCAGATTTCTCAACAAAATATTAAGTTGTAACATAACTTTCATCTATATTGAGTATAATTACTACATTAAATTATGTGTATATATCAATATTAAAACTGCTTGAGTAAAGAAGAACTTCATACAGAGGTATACTGCTTTTCCAAAATAAACTGCAATGAAAGTTCAGTCTACTTGCACTTATTCAGAACATGAACATGATTTTTCAAAATTATTTTCAATTGACTATCGAAAATGCTATCAACTGATGTCAAAATATAGTCAAACTGATGTCAAGCAGACAAGCCACCTGGTGGTAAGTGGTCATGGTCACCCATGGACATTAGCAAGACCAAAGGTATCACTGATGCATTGTTGGCCAGGAATTCAGAAGGTTAGAAAGAAAGAAATCTTATTGTCTATTTATTTAAAAATAAGTATGAAATGCTTGTCTAGAAAAGTATGTTTTGTAACAGTAAAATATCACACTGTGGCCTATTGTATTAATATTAAAGATATCTACCTTTACTGCTCCATTTTCTGTAGCAACCTCTTCTGCTGAATAATTCTTCTCTAAAAATTCCCGAACAGTTTTTGCCGATCTACCAGTTGCATTTGCTTTCCATTCATAATAAATTCCAGATGGCTCAGTTTGGAACAAATGGGGTTGACCATCATAATCAAACCCTCCAATGAGGCATGAGATGCCGAAGGGACGACGCCCATTACTCTGTGTGTACTTTTGTTTGAGGCTTGCTATGTATCTAGTGATATATTCTAGAGTAACAGGATCTTCAACAGTAAGCTTATGGGACTGGCATTCGATTTGTGCTCTGTTTATCAATATGCGTGCGTCTGCAGTCAAGCCCGCAAATGCCATAACTACATGATCATCAAGAAGACAAATTTTTCGTACAGTCCTTTCTTCTTGTAACTTTGCAACAGATTTTTTTTCAACTCCTAGCACAACAACATCACCACCTCTTACACCAACCTTAAATGAAAAAATAATCATAACAATGTATTTAAAGCTAGAATATTTATGAAATGTTTTTGGAGTTAATAAATTGAGTAAAATCATAATATACTGTTTAGGAGATGGCGATGGAACAGAGATGACGAAAGAAGAAATATTAAAATTATGGTAAACTCAAAACTGGCGAAGGGTACTTGAAAAGACGAAGCCATGAAAGTGAATAAAGAAATGTATAAGAGAAATACCATGTAACTAAACTTAGATACCTAATGCAACAATAAGGGCAGAATTAAATGTTTATTGAAAAATAGTTTAATTTTCTAACAGCAAAAAATACAGTATAACCAAATTTGTAGCAAACTTACTGCGGTAGAACCTTTGCGGACTGCTTCCTGGGCATATTCTACTTGTAACAGATGACCATCTGGGGAAAATACTGTTATAGCTCTATCGTATCTAGCAGACATTTTAATATGTTACAAAAATAAATTGACTTTTTTATTTAGAGTAGAAAATAAGCTCGACAACAAAAGCCGACTCACTTCAACTGACAGAAATTAATTCATGACATGACAATATGATATGACTTGACATTTGAGAATAATTTTTTTTTTTCTAGGAACCATAGGAAAGAGAACCATTAATATCACGAAGAGTTGAGACAAACTAATATAAAATGGCCCAGACACAAAGTCCTTTTGGTCAAGGTTCAATAATAAAAATGCCTTTGTTTTAAGTGAGATCGGCAATGAGTTAATAAAAGATCAAACATAACTAATTACAAAAAAACATTCATATTATAATAAATGTACTAGAAAAAATATTATACTATTTGCAATAATTTATACAACTAAGCAGTAATATGAATGAAAATCTCGTGAGTGTATGTGTAAAAAGAAAATGTTATAGTAAATCGATTTCTGGAATATTTACTTAAAAATTTTGTGCGTAAAAGTCGGAGAAAGGGAACCAGTGAAAAGTTAAATTTGAAGCAAACAAGCATGAAGAATTAAAAAGAGAAACATGAATACATTCGTGACTTGGTTAAAATTATATTCATTATTTATATGACTTACAAAAGATTTACTCCAAACGTTTGAACGTAGCATACTGCCATAAGTGGATAAAATTTCAATCTTTGGCGAGTGGTAGGATTATGGAAGGATGACGTCAAGTCGAACATTTTTCTGTAGCACTCACCGTTTTAAGAATAATAAAATGCACAAAGAGAGCCGATGTTCCTCCTATGGCTGTAAGAGTTCTGAGTCGTCGGTAATTCGTAGGTCGTTGACGATTCGGATACGGATAGCGCGTTTTTGTACAGAAGGTATTATGATACCCCTGTCACTTGTAATTAGTACTCTATACGAGGTTATTACTCATACCTTGCGAAGCACAAGTAAAGGTTCAGGATGCCAAGATGTTTAGAAGCTAGCTTAGCTTCATAATTTGCCATAGTTAAGACAAAGATTAACTTATTTTTATAATAAACCTGTTATTTAAGAATACTTTTAGTATACTATTTGAAAACGCAAATGCAAAAGTTACCATTTTATTATTTATATATACTCTCGCAGCGGATGGATGTTTCCTGCCCGTTGAGTGAGTCATACTCAGAACGTTTCTACGGCACTTTCAAATGAAGTCATCTCCATTTTCGACCGATTTATTGGATAATATTCGGTTAATGGTGCCAACGCAATCAACTAGGGTTGATGGCTGCCCTCGAGACCCCCGCCCCTTTCGGCCAAAGGCTGCTAAAAGTCAGCCAAGGAAAGGTGTTAAGCTAAGAGTGCCCAACCTGTGCCGGTCCACTCCAATTCATGGAGACGACTCGCCCTTTTAACAGCCCCTCCTACTCAGGCTTCCTGCCCCGGTCACCCCTAGTAGCCGAAGGCAAACGGATTCCTATGTCCCCCGTACCTCCCGGCCAGGTGATAAGCCCTTCCTGGCTGAGGATGTGCAGACGGTGCATGCCATCAAACAAAACGTAAATATTGACGAAATCTCCGTTCTGCTCCGGAAACTCCATGCCTCCCACTCAGCCCAATAACACCTTTTGGCAGTCACTGAGCACCACCAATTACTTAGCTCTTTATAATAACTTAAACGCCTAGTGAGCTATTCCGAAAAACCGCTCGAGTGAAACCCAAGGGCGTCTCGCTCATCTCATCCAATATGCGCGGCCTGCGTACTAATATCCCAAAATTAAAATGATTCGTTCGTAGTTAATTGAACCTTTCTTAGCCGTAATGGGGCGGCCTAGAATAATCCCCCAATCCCATGCTGGCAGAACAAGGTGTCATAAGAGGCGACAGAAGCCAGCCTGCTTGGTGGTAGGGCTTCGTGTAAAGATTATATTATCAGCATTATTATTATGTCGTTAATATTATTGTTGGTATTATTATCTTTCCGTGAAGCCCGCCTGGCTAGCCACCACCTTCCTGTTCGAGTCAGCCGCCAAACGACTCGTCGTGTTCGGGCTGGGAGCTTGAGAGCCAGTAATTTCTTTCTTACCTTCTTCTCATTTCCTGGCCAACAACGCATCAGTGATACCTGTGGTCGCTGATGTCTATAGGCGACGGTGATCATTTACCATCAGATGGCTCTCTGCTCGTTTGTCGGCTATTACCAATAAAAAAAACCTATTACTAGTCCAAAGAAAACATTTACAACCCACCATCTCCAGCGGTTTAACTATCTCTTATATGTAATGATAGAGTTGATGGCTGTAAAGGCGGAGGCACTGCTATGTACTATAAGAGATCATTCCACTGTTCCCCTATCGAAACTCCAGTTCTCACCAAAATGGAAGCCACGTTATGTAGGCTAAGAATGACAGGTCATCCATTCATGATCATAGCCTCAGTCTACAACGGACGATCAACCCCGGATCATCCCCCACCATTTCACTCACTCATGCCCACTAGCGTGGGTAGCTAGGGATCTCCAAGGTTCAATGCTTTCCTCGTTAATATTCATATCACACTCAAAGTAACCCAAATAATGGTGAACAAGTCTCTCTTTTCGCCGATGACACGCTCTCTATTTTAAGAAGACAACGGTGACGGCAGTCCTCATCAGATTCAACGCTCAGTTAATGAGCGTAATAATTTTGTTAAGATGTATGACCAGTTTGCTTTAAAATTAAAAGTTAGATAACGCTGTTACAATGACTATATCATAAGACAGGTTCATCTAATTAGGACTAGTCAAATTCTCACCAGGCAAAATGATAATGTGTTTTAAGGTTTAATTTTTATTTGTTACCTAATCGTTGTCGCC